>PVPY01000302.1:0-114129 GCA_002982035.1 Fusarium algeriense | reverse complement strand
CAGCGCAGGTAGCTAATAATAACTCTATTTATAAGACATTTAAAAGACGGAGCCTTTCTGCAAACAGTCCAGGATTGATGCGTGATGACCATGATTCCACTTTGGTGGATTATGCAATTAGGGCTTGTTGATATCTCTTAACACGAAGCCCCACCGAAAATTAACTCTAATATAAGCTTTATAACTAAATAAGGATAATGATAGTCATAAAGTTTAAGTAAAGTAGTATAATTCTATAAATTTATTTCATTAATTGACAAACTGATAAGTCCCTATCTGGCAGACAGTTGCTCAAGTGAGCTGCCAGATGGCCTCGTTGCCATTATCGCCAGTGGCCTTGAGTATATCATCCTTCTTACTGCCTCCTACAAAAGCTATTAGATCCAATTTCCACATGAGGCTTCCGACACGTACCGGTGATCCTGACTGAAACCCACGGATTGAAGACCATGGGCTTCATGAGGCTGAAGGCTCTTGGCGCAAGCAAGCTGCATACAGTACGAAGACGAGGGTAGAGTGTCCAGCAATGGGTGTTTTCCTTGGCTTTGGCGTTTTCAACGTTGTCGCCCCCGACAAAACCGAGGTTGATAGTGTCGGCTGAGGGGTCTGTATCCACGGTGATGTAATTCTGGGTGAAGGTAGCGGCAACATTGTGCTTGGTGTTGTAATGAGAAAATATTTAATGACTTTCACTCAGTGGTAAAATGCTACTTTTTTTTTTACCTCAAAAGCTTGCGGTCTACTTAAAAGCAAAATGCCCCAGGGGGATGACCTGGAGTCGACATCTCTTATAGCCCTACTAATGTTCACTAAGTTGCCAGGGGCGAATATGCGCTTTCAGCCATAGGCGCGAGCACGCAACGCGAAGCTTGAAGGTTTAAGCGCAATTTATCGAATAGCGCAATGCTTTTGTTTGCAAGGAGGCTTCCTTCGTTGTCTCATGCCGACCAAGGGACTGTTTCTATCAAAGCAAACCAACCAACGTTACATGTAGGTAACCCTGCATATTAAGCAAGTCTAACATAGATGATCTATTATTTATGCTTAAAAATTGCCAGGAAATGTGCTGATTATAACAGAAAAAAAGTTATTGTATGAAAGGCCGATGATGCTAGGTAATACTAAATGCATATGTAAGCGAGACATGGCGGCTAGCTAAATGCCACAATATTTATATTTCACCAATGGTGGAAGATGCTGTAAAACATTTGCCTAAGCCCCTACCCACCGTGTATCGAATTTATTATCTCCAGCAGAATGCAATGCGCTATAAAGACGAAGCGCCGAGGCGACCAATTTGATTCATATACCAAAGCTATTAGGGTAGAAGTTAGCAATGTATTACCAACAGCAATCGATGACGTACCGTTTCAGCCCCCATACCAACTGCCTTGATACCGGTATACTTGGCCCAACTCCACGCCTCAATCCTCTTCGCATAAGCCAAGGCTCCATTCTCAGGTATGCTACTGTCTAAGACCTTCTTTGGAAGAGCTGGGTCTATCACAGATGGCCGAGCTAGACCAACCAGATCGCAACTGCCTCCGTTCACAGCAGCCTCCATACCTTGTCGTGTCCGAAAGCCACCAGTCAACATAATTGGAACGTCCGGTAGCTCAGATCTGATGGCATTTGCAAAGTCGATAAAGAAGGCTTCTCGCGCTTTGGTACTTGCCTTAACTGCTGTGTGAAGACCAGTGCTGAACATGGGATCTGCGATTGACCCGCCACTGACCTCTACAAAATCGACTCCAGCATCGACAATAGCCTTCAGTTGGATGGTGAAGTCTCCCAAGTCTGTGTGATCAGTTGAGTTGACCTTTATGCCAAAGCAGGTACCAGCGGATACAGCCTTTCTGACAGCATGGATGATGTCAATGATTATCTTGGCTCTTGCTAGCGGAGTTCCACCGTAATCATCTGTCCGCTGATTCGAAAGTGGTGATAAGAACTGAGCCAAAAGATATCCGTGGGCAGCATGGATTTCAGCACCAGCGAAACCTGCTTCCACTGACAGCTGTGCTGCTTCGGCAAATCTCGTCACCACATCATCTATATCAGCTTGAGTCATCTCTTTGGGTGTTCCATAGACCAACGACCTGACGAGCCACGGGAATAGACCCTTGCCCAGATCGAGGGGAATCGGGCTTGGAGCAAGACTCTTGACAAACGGTGTTTGACGCCCTGGGTGATTTATCTACACTATAGCTGTTGATCCGTTGAGGGAACAAGCGCTTGCCCAGGACTTCCAAGACGCAAGAGTTCTTTCTCTTGGGAGAGACCGGTTCACAGTGAAGTCTCCTGGTGCTCCAGGATGTGCAGGGTCAACGTGAACATTGCCTATCAGATGGTTTAGAATATGGCCAGTTGGAGCTCAGAGCGAATCTCTTACCGCTGATGATCAAACCCCAACCTCCCTTTGCCCACTCACTATACGTTGCAAGACACTGCTTGCTACCTGGAAGGCCTTCTTTATCAGCCAATCTTTCAGCCATGGCTGCTTTGACGAGCCGATTCGGTAAGGTAAGCCCGCATTTCAGCGTGATTGGTTGTGCAATAGCTAGTTCCATTATGCAATATGGCGCCGTTAGATACACTGTGAGGAGAAGCTGAACGAAGACCTGCAGCTGAAAGAAGTATCGCGAAGCTATGGCTGTAAATCAAGTGCACTATCACGCAGACTCAATCAGATTCGAGAGAAACCACCCGTAATCCTTTCCCCCGCGTTTTCGATTGGCATGGAATTGTTTATCGGCGATCCGCGCGAAAATGCAGGTCCCTCCCGGAATGTGTAGGCAAAGCCCGGAGTAACACGTAATATTCCGTTATTCTCCGTGACCAATAAAATATCGTCTCATCAACTTCGACTTTTCCAGAGAAACTCACTTCTAGTATCTCAGTCTCCAATTGCTATTCTGAGATTTTGTTGATTCAACTAGTTATGCCTGATGAATATGCATTCGGCCTGAAATTGTATGTACTAGAGTTTTGGCAAATTATGGAAAGTCCGTGAGAAGCTGGTTTGAGACTCGGCGCTGGTTTTCTGATAGCTTTTATGGTTTTCTTATAATCTTTTGTAAATGGCGTCAGATAATTATATAGCTTGAGTGCGAAGAGCTAGTAGAATACGTGAAATTTGGTGCTATATACATGAATCCCGCCGTTATTGATGGCCTACCGAGTACCAAAGGACTCTTGAAACGAAGCTCGAGAATTCCCTGTTGCAATTTACTTTCGCACTCAATATGTGCGATTATCGCACTAGGCGATAGCTGAATCACCTGTATAGAGCTACCTTGACACCGGTCTTGTTCGATGGCCCAATCCTCATAACTGGTACGTAAGGTTCAGGATCTCGAGGCTCAATACGCTTATAAGTCTTTGCAAGGTGAGCAAGAATATACGCCGCTTCAGTCTGAACCATCATCTGAGCTGGGCACCGTCTTGGTCGACCGCCAAAAGGCAAAAAGCCCCACGAGCCTCGATAGCCGTCAAACCTCTCGGGTTTGAACTCATAGAGTCCTCTCCCCAAGCCTCAGGGTCACGATACATGACGGTCTTGCTAATGAGAACGAGATCACCCTTGCGGATGAGAGTTGTTGACTTGCCATCTGGTCTAGTTACTTGTAACTATTTCGAGAAGCAGATTGGCAATCTGTCACAAATCCAAATCTTGTGTGGCGTATATGGTTATGCTGGTCTTTGGCTGACTGTTGAGGTAATAGAAATTTTCCCATTGGAAAGTGGCCTACTAACAAGTATCTCGAACTTCATACCTCCGAAGCGCCATTGAGAGTGGTCAGATAGATGACAGAATCTCATACTAGACCAAATTGCATACACCACCTGCCGAGACTCTCCCATTATTCCCATTCGCTCGCGCCAAGTCACGACCCATACCCAAGACGTATCGTAATGTCGAATCTCTTGTTGACATCGGAAGCGAGCTCTCAGAGTAGATTAAGCGCGCAAGCCAGTCATTACGCATCACGCCTTTCTACTTCTACCTCGCTGCCCTGCAAACACTCTTCAACAGGCTTTTGGACGTGGAGGATCTGTGCATCGGCGTTACGGATGCCAACCGCACTCAAGACAGCTTACAGACCACCGGCATCTTCTTGAATCTACTCCCTCTGCGCTTTAGGGTCCAGAAGGACAGCAAGTTCTCAGACCTCGTCTCAAGAACAGCCGAGCATTATCGATCAGCGCAAGCCAACATGGGCGTCCCATTTGATGTCATCCTCGACAAAGCGAACGCTTCTCGTGAGTCGACGAGTACACCATTCTTCCAAGTCGCCATGAACTATCGACAAGGAAACTTCGCAAAGATCCCACTTGGAGGAAGCAACCTGGAGTTCAAGGACGGGTATGATGCACAGAGTCCCTATGACCTTGCCTTCAGTGTCACGCCGAACAATGACACGACTTATGTGCAAATTGTTGCGAGGGAAGATCTGTACACAAAAGAGGGCACTGATACTCTTTTGTCTGCGTATATGGCATTGCTGCAAGATGCATCGAGAGATGTGAGCAAAAGGTTGAATAGCATTACGGTTTACAATCAAGCTAGTGTTGACAGAGCGCTGTCGCTTGGGTACGGAGAGGTGGTTGACTATAGATGGCCGTCAACACTCACTGAGAAGGTGGACCAGGTCATCCAAAGAAGCTCCCATGATGTCGCCGTCAAAGATTCCAACAGCCAGTTGACCTATGAAGAGCTCGCTATGAAGGTCAACAGTCTTGCTTCTACCATCCAGTCTCAGCTACAGCCTGGCTCATCCGTCACAGTTCTCTGCGAACCGACAGTATCCTGGATCATCTCCATGTTGGCCATCATCCGGTCTGGGTGCATATATGTTCCTCTCGATGGCAAGCTGCCTGATGAGCGTCTCAAGGTCATTCTTGAGGCTGCCTCACCTGACCTGATGGTTTGCGAAGCCTCCACCAAGGAACGTGCTCAGCATATCTCTACTGGGGCACCTATCCTTTCCGTGACTGATATATCTGAGTGCAAGAAGAACACTACTACACCAAACCTGGAGCGCGATAATGAGACAACCTTTATCCTTTTCACCAGCGGGTCAACGGGTACACCGAAAGGTATTCGGCTCGCGTCGAGAGGCATCATCAACTATGTCGCCACAAAGACCTCTAAGCTCTCTCTTGGTCGAGAGGTTGTTCTTCAGCAAAGCGCTCTTGGCTTTGACATGTCCCTTGCTCAAGCCTTCATGGCACTCGCGCTTGGTGGTACTCTGATCATAGCTCCTAGTGAAAGTCGAGGTGATCCTCTGACTTTGAGCAAGCTCATGGTTGGCGAGGGAATCACGTTCACGTTGGGAACTCCGACTGAATATCTCATGCTTATTCGTCATGGAGGCGAACACGTCAGGTCACTGCGATCCTGGCGTAACGCAACCTCTGGTGGTGAAGCAATCACTTCTAAGCTCAGATCAGCTTTTAATTCGCTTCAGAACCCTCCAACTCTCACCGATTGCTACGGGCCAACAGAGATCTCATGCTGCGCCACCATGAAGACCGTTGACCTGTACAATGGTGAAGACGAAGGTGCATACTCATCCGTGGGGCCTGCGAATCCAAACACATCCATCTATATTGTCGATGAGAATGGAAGCAGCGTGCCTCAAGGATTCCCTGGAGAGATCTGTGTCGGAGGTGTTGGTGTCGCACTTAGCTACCTCGATGGTGAAGCAACATCCCAGAAGTTTGTTGCGAACCCCTTTGCGGCCGCTGAACAGAAAGAAATGGGTTGGAAGACGATGTATCGGACTGGAGACAAAGGTCTCATACGTCCTGATGGAGGTCTTCAGTTCATGGGTCGAATGGATGGTGATACAACTGTCAAACTTCGTGGTCTGCGTGTTGACCTGGATGATGTTGCCAACGTCATGCTGCAACAGTTCAAGACGTACCTCGAGGATGTTGCTGTCACTGTCCGGGGTGACCTGGCGTTCCTCGTGGCCCATGTTGTGCTCAAACCTGGTACTTCGATGAGTAGTCAAGACTTGCAAGAGTTTGCAAGGACCTTACCACTTCCCCAGTACATGAGACCGGCCATGGTAATCCCACTAGACAAGCTGCCATTGAACAACAGTGGAAAGGTTGACCGTCGAGCAATTGCTGCTTTGCCTCTACCTACATCGCCCGCATCTTCTGACATTCCTCAAGCAACCTCAGAGAGAAAGCCAACGCTCGTGGAGGGTGAGTTGAGACTCATTTGGCACAACTTGCTATCTCAAACAGGACTTGTCAATGGAACAAATATTGAGCCTGATACCGACTTCTTCCACGTTGGAGGCAATTCACTACTCCTCGTTAGGCTACGAAGTGCGATGGAGATCTCGATGGGTGTTACACTACCTCTAAGCGATATGTACCGCTCTAGCACGCTGTCTGGAATGGCCGCTCTGGTTACGCAACAGAAGAGCTCTGAGTATGTTCCTGAGGTGATTGACTGGGAGGCTGAGAACAGCTTTGCCTCGTTCCGTTGACTTTTCTTACTCCCAAGATGCAGCTCCCATCAGAAGAGATGCTGGTCTCGAGATCCTTATGACAGGCTCAACATCATTTCTGGGGAAACAGATCCTGCAGTCTCTGCTGAGCTCTTCAAAGGTCTCACACATACATTGTGTTGCTGTCGACCCAGACTCTGATGTCAGACACCTCAACGATGATCGTATCACGCTGTATCATGGCAGCCTGAGTGAACCAATGTTAGGGCTCAAGAAGGATACCTACCAGAACCTTCAAGCTACTGTTGAAACTATCATTCTTGCTGGATCCCAGGGTCATTGTCTGAACAATTACTCAACCCTTCGCGCACCAAACGTGGAGTCAACGCGCCAGATGGGACGCTTCGCTCTTAGTCGTCGTATCCCTATCCATTATATCTCATCGAACCGTGTTACACTGTTCGATGCAAGCGCTGATGCTGCGCTTCCACCAGTCAGCGTCAGAGACTATCAACCACCTACAGACGGCTCTGAAGGGTTCACCGCAGCCAAATGGACTGGCGAAGTGTTCCTTGAGAACCTCTCTGTTGCAACTAGCGCCAATGGTTCAAGGGAGCTGCCTGTGACAATCCACCGGCACTGCGCTATTGTAGGAGATGAGGCTCCCATCGAAGATGCACTCAATGCCTTGTTGCGATATTCCAAGCTTATTGGTGCCGTACCGCAAGTGTCAAGCCTCAATGTCAACGGATTCTTTGACTTCCGTCCTGTCACAGATGTCGCCAATTCCATAGCTGAGTCTGTCATATCCTCGCAGGGTCAAAACTCAGGCGTGACTTTTAAGCATTATTCAAGTGGTGTCAAGGTACTTCCTACAGACTTTTCCTCCTACATGCAGAAGACATATGGTGGCGAGTTCCGGGAGCTGGATCTTGACAATTGGATCCAAGAGGCGAGGAGGGAGGGCATCGAAGAGCTGATTGTGTTGTATCTGCAGGCCATCATGGAGCAGGGACAAAGGATAACATTTCCGTACATGGGGAGCACTATATAGTCGTTATATACGCACTTGAGACCAGATTATTTGTAATAGACTTTCTTCATGCTTTCTTTGCCACTACCACGACAAAGTTGGGGTCCTTGAGATAGTCCTCCCAGAACTCGCGATTGTTCTTCACAAGCTGCGTATCTTCAGCTGGTGCAACCTGTATCTCAACCAGTCCAAGCTCCTTTCCGATGTCATCAGACAACGAGTATGTCGATTCCATCGAAGTGGCCTCGAAGGAAAAGGGCGGCTCAGTCACACAATTGACCTGATATCTCAAACCGCCTGGAATCTCTGTGACATCGGTAAAGGTGACACCGTATTTGCCATGGCTCATATACTCGGCTCGGATACTCTTGGCCCTCACGCCGATGAACTTGCCGCCGGGTTTCAAGTTCTTGACGACATTCTCATACATACTCCTCAGTTCCGATACAGACGTGGCGTGATCGAAAACCCAATTCGCCATCACGACATCATAACCGTCTTCCAATTTGACTTGCTCTGTGACTGGCTTTGTGACATCAGCCTCAAACCAACGAATGCGATCCTTTCGTCCGAGGCTTGTCTCAATCTCTTGACCCGCTCGCATCATCTCAGGTGAAATATCAACAACATCAACAACAGCTGCACCAGCATCAATCGCCCTCCTCGCATGAAGTCCACTTCCACCACCAAGATCAAGAACCTTCAAGCCCGTACAATCCCCCAAAGCATTCCTCACAAGCTGACCCTCAAGTTTCGAACAAGGTAACTCCTCAACAGAAGCATACTTGGGAGCGAACGAATCGTACTGCGTTTTTTCAACGTGCGACATTCTGGGCACAAACACTGGAGAGTTGATTGGTTTGTTGGTTGTTGTTTGCTTCTTGATTCATGTTGGTTCTGACAATCAGTCAAACCCCGCTCTTCATGGAATATCTACAGGGATGTTGATTCTGATCTAGCCGCTATCATGCTAGTCTTGATATTAATGCAATTTGGACTTATCACACGTGACTGGCGACAGGTCATCCGTCTTTCAAACCCCACTCCGTGACCGCCATTTTGATCTAACCTAACGTCAAACCACTAAACCAAGCTTTGACGATGTGCACGGACGAGGACCCCCTTGCTGTTGATGAGCATGTAAGGATCTGTAGTGGCTGAAGACCCTGGAGAGTCTTGCTGACGAGTGGACAGGCGGCTCAGGATGACACTGAAGCTGACTCCGCCCTTGGAGACGTAAGTGGGTATTTTTTTTTTCGATAATCTCTGAAGCTAACGAGTTATAGGACGCTAGTAGTGATACTACGTCGCTAAGATCTAGTGTTTTGAGATATCGGGAGGAAAATGGGAGGACATATCATGCCTACAAGGATGGCGGTAAGCTTTGAAGAGGCGCAGGACACCCGATAAGTAGTCAAGCTAACTGGTACAGCTTATGCACTCCCTAATGATGAGGTAGGCCTTCTACAATCAATGCAGACTGATAAATGCTCATTTATTGCCAGATCGAGAACGAACGATTAGGTACTTCAGACTAATCCATCGCATAACTTGACTTAACCAGATATCCCTGCAGATCTTCAACATGATCTTTTCCTTCTCACTTTTGACGAGAGATTGCATGTAGCCCCCTTGCCCGAGACCCTGAACCGCGCATTTGATGCTGGCTGCGGCACAGGAATCTGGGCTATTGAGTTTGGTGAGTCACCTCAGATATCCCGCGGTGAGATGAATATTGACAGGGTGAATAGCTGATGAACATCCTGAGTGCGAGGTGAGTGATGCAACGAATGCTGAATAACATAATATTGACTTTTCAGGTAATCGGCGTCGACTTGAGTCCAATTCAGCCCTCATCGTATGTAATCCATGTTTCCTGATACCTGGCTCTGCTAATCTTGTGAAGCGTTCCACCCAACGCTTCATTCTACGTAGACGATCTCGAAGAGCCATGGGAATACTCCAACAAATTCGACTTTGTCTTTGCGCGCTTCCTCACAGGCTCCATCCTTGACTGGCCCAAGTTCTTCGGCGAAGCCTTCGAGTACATTACCTCCTCAGCCCTCTAGACTCCCCATGTCTAATGTCCGATAACAGGAACCTCAACCCTGGTGGAAGAATAGAGATGATTGACATCGTCTATCCCCTCCTCTCCGATGACGACTCCCTTACAAAAGACTCGGCGCTGTACAAGTGGTCGCAACTTCTCCACGACATCTTCACCAAGAACGGACGTCCCATGGATAGCGCCTTGAAGTACAAAGAGCAACTTGAAGAAGCTGGCTTTGTCGATGTCAATATCGTCAAGCGCAAGTGGCCTTTGAACAGGTGGCCCAAGGATCCCAAGCATAAGCAGATTGGTTGGTCTACTCTCACCGTACGCGTGAGATATTTCTGACAGTTGTGATAGGCAGCTGGGCCCAACAGAACACGTTGGATGCCTTGGCGGCTTTGAGTCTCGCTGTGTTTACACGCCCTGATGGTCAAGGTGGACTTGGCTGGAGTAAGGCGGAGGTCGAGGTTTTCCTAATTGAGGTACGAAAGGATATCAAGAACACCAATATTCATTCATACTGGCCAATGTAAGTATCCAGATAAGGATGTAAAGTGATAAACTGACGGTGCAATAGTTGGTCGGTGTATGCAACAAAGCCTTAATGAAACCCCAGCGTTTGGATTGGTGGATGCATAGATCGCAACAAACTCAATACAGACTTCAGAAAGCAAAGGATGTATCACGTTATGCTTCCTCCACGTCAACCTCTGTATATTCCTCGATTATCGCCGTAGTACTCTTGTCACCTTTGCCGCCAAGATCTTGTTCCTTTAAATAAATGTGAGAGAGGGAAATATTAGTTACCAAGCTGTACAATCAAAAAATTCTATAGATACCACCGACTTAAGAATGCTTTACCATACTGCGTACAGTGGCATTTATTGTCTTTCCCTCGTACATTTTGATGTCGGCCCTATAGCTATGGTAGCAGATTTAAGCCAAGAAAAGGTTTTGGGCCGCTAACACTCGTCGGTGGAAATGAAGAAGATTCGGTCTGTAATGGCCGGGCTTACCAAACTTTGTTCTTTTAATTTAATGGGTTTATAGATGAAAAAGAAGATGAGGAAGAAACAGCAAGATACGCCCATTTAATCATCACAGAATTCCAAATTTAATGACATAGCCTGATTTCGTACCGAAGGAAATCTCATTGTCCTTGCGGGCCCAGGTGTATAACCAGGGCATTGTTGGTCTGTACTGTGTAGGAATCCACAAGAGATTTTCGGAGTCTTGCGTAACCCAGTCTCCATCAGAACTCATTCCAACATTATATAATCCTGGTTCTGTAGATTCTTCTACCATGAGATCGGCGATGCGATATCTGTGAACCCGACATGTCATGTCGTTCCAGACGTTCCAGAAACGAGGGGACGTTGAGTCCCATACTGTAACTAGCATCTCATCGGGCAAGAAGCTGAGACTCCTTATTACCCCTTCCGGGCACGATATCAGTCTTATTTTAGCACCTGATGACGTGTTCCAGAGCAAAATCCATCTGGGGTACAATACTGCTGCCAAAACTTGCCCGTCAGAAGAGAAACGAAGGAACATGACCATCTTATTGTGACTCAAAGTAAGGTGTTGTCTGGATAGTAAAGTGAGATTCCATACTCGAACGGACTTATCGTCCGATGCCACTGCTATCATCTGGTTGTTCGGTGAAAAGGATACAGCTTCCGGGAACCCTCTGTGGCCCTGAAGTGTATATTTCTTGGTACCGGTTGTGACGTCCCAGATAGTGACCTCCTCATCAGCTATCACTAATAGCTTACTATCAGACGAGAAGTCGACTCCACGCCAGTCATGAGGAAAGAAATGCAAAGACGAAGATGCAGTGACGCCCCGAAGCGATACCCCACCAAACATTTCCATCGCAATTAGCTGGCTATTTGGTGAAAAGACAAAATGGTTGGCAGAGCCGTTGCTACCAATCTTCTGGAGCAGCTCACCAGTGACAGTATCCCAGCATATAAACGGAAATAGACTTGTGGATGCAGCTAAGATACGGCCGTCGGGTGAGAAGGTTACGAAGGGGTAAGCGTACCGATATTCAGCCCTTTTTCTAAACTCTCTGGGGATGTCTAGCGTGCGGAAATGTGTACCGGTTGCTACTTT
Source organism: Fusarium algeriense (assembly GCA_002982035.1). Classification (NCBI taxonomy): domain Eukaryota; kingdom Fungi; phylum Ascomycota; class Sordariomycetes; order Hypocreales; family Nectriaceae; genus Fusarium; species Fusarium algeriense. The sequence goes on along the minus strand of PVPY01000302.1, from coordinate 102,455 downwards.
CCATAGCTTTACTTCGTGACCGGTGAAATGAGACATTGATGCTGCAATCTGGCCATCTGCTGAGTAGGCCACGTAGGAAATGCAACCCCATTCGTCCATGATAGTCTTCTGTAACGCACCAGAGCTCATGCTCCAGATTCGTAACGTATTATCGCTTGACGCAGAGGCTAAGAGCTTACTATCAGATGAGAACAAGAGTTCGCTGACAGAATCTGCGTGGCCCACTAAAATCCATCGTCGGATACCCGTCGCTGCATCCCAGACTTGAACCGTTTTGTCGGTGGAAGCTGATGCGACAAGGCGACCATCAGGTGACCAGATCACGCTGGTGACGATACCTCTATGCCTATCGGATAAGTCGGTTTCTTGATGTAGTGTCAAGTCCCAAATTTGTCTAGAGGACGCGAGAAGTAGACCGTCAGGGGAAAAGGCCAGTGTATAAGCATGTCCTATGGCCATAAACTCGTCCTTCAAAGTACTCTTGTAAAGACCAGTCTCTAGGTCCCATAATTGAGTAGTTTCTTCCAATCCTAATGCGATGACTCGCTCGTCTGGCGAGAAAGCAATACTGTGTATCGGACTTCTGGGATTTACTGATATCTTTTGCTCACCAGTCTTAACATCCCAGATGGCAAGGATGCCATTGCATTCAGATGCTAGCAGCCGACTGTCCGCTGAGAATTTAAGCAAACGAGATGTCGCACCATTCTCGATCTTCAGTGTTTGTGCGCCGGTCATCAAATCACAAATCTGGATGTGATTCTGGCGAATCTGAACTGCCAAAAGATGCCTGCAGGGTGAGAAAACTGCCTTGGAACATGACTCCATATCGGAAGTTCCGTCAACAGTGTCAAGGATGCCAGACGTTTCCTGGTAGGTACGTTTTCCTTTTTCCCAATACCAGATCCTCCCTTGGCTCGATACCGACATTAGAAGGTGGCCATCTGACGAAAAGGCGATTGCTCTGATCCACTGGTCTTGACCGGAAGCTATTAATTCAACCTGGCCAGTTGCAACAGTGAAGATTCTCATGTTCCCATTATTTTGCGCTAATGCAAGCAAATGACCGTCAGGCGAGAAGGCTATTGCTGTGATAAATTCCTTGGCAATTTCGAAAGTATATATAGTAGTACCGGTAATGATATTGTGAAGTTGGATTTTATCTTTTCGGTTTCGTTTTAGTGATTGTCCTACACTAAATGCCAGAAGATGGCCATCCGGTGAGAAGGCAAGTTCTTTAACGACTTCGTTGGGGTTATCGAAAGATTGAAGCCTTGCGTCCCAGTTTGCCTCCACACCTTGAATCTGGCCATTCTTAGGTATGCGCTGATGCCAAAACATTTGACGCACTTGGCTTGCGATAGGAGAGAAGAAAAGCATGGACCCATAGATTTGAAGAGGTGCACGGTCGATAATTGAACCAAAGGAAGAAATAGCTCGTTTTGCGTCTTTCACGAAATGCATAAATTCTGGCTGTACCTCGTCGCATGTCTGAAACAGTTAGCTAAAGGCTATGATATAGTGATGAGTTACGAACCTGACCCATCTCCAAAAGCCTCCCCAAGACAGCTGCACCCTCTGTGAGCCGCCCTAAGAGTGCCAACACCTCTATCCAATGAAGGAAATGGTCGTTGAGAAAATTGTATGTGAAGTTGCTAAGTGATCGTTCGCTGCGTTCCAAGTGATAAACCCAGTGGAGGCATGCATACTCGAGGCCGGCGTTGATACATCGAGCGATCAACTTCTCATCGACCTCGTCTCTGACTGTTCCTGGCTTTTGAATACCGCATATGTTTTGCTTGAGTCCTGCTTTCATACATCTTATACATCCCTCTGCAAGATCGGCATGTATTTCGGCCGTGTCTATTCGATACTTGTTGAACTCGGACTCTGGAGTGATGAGGAAATCGCTAAACGATTTATGAAGTAACTCAATGGGTTTGTTGAACTCAGGCGGTACATGCAAAACTGCATATAACCTTGGAATCCACCAACTAAAATCGTCTAAATCTATGCCGAGGATAATGGCAAGGGACTCTGCCGAAAGTGGTCTCACAAGGAGCGTAATGGCACCCAGGAACAGCAATTTCTGGCCAAATTCTTCTTCCTCAAAATCGAAGAATGCCTGATCGAGGATCGGACTGTATATCTGGTGAAGCTGTGACCTGCTCCCATGCTCCAACCAAAGGATTAGTTGTCTAATAGGACCCCTCGGGCTTTTCATATCAGAGACAAACCGACAAAGAGTCGCGGCGTAGATAAATAAGGGTTCAGGCGTTGTAGAAAGTTGAACAAGGCGATCCAGTTCCTCTGCGGTAGGCCATGGCTGTTTTTGTACCCTTCTTTTGCGTCTAATATCTTCAAATCTTGACTCGAGAAAGTTTCGAATGTCAATGTTTGTTTCTTGAGAGAACTCTCGGTGGAGCTCTAAGGTACGGACAGTTTTGTTCTCTAAGTGAGGTTCGAAGGCTTCAATAATGTCAGGGGCAGATCTGCTAGTGACCAAGACATACAATCGAAACGTGGGGATAGTGCAAAGCTTTGATAATAGCTCCAAGACTCTTGGGAGATGCTCAGGCCGTTCACACTCATCTAGAGCGTCAATGATGATTAACCTTGGCAAGTGGCTCGCCTGCAAATCTTCCAATGGCCGCCATAAAAGCTTCTGGAATTGAGTCTCGAGGTTGGTTTTCTCCATCGCATCCCTATCCAAACCTTCAAGAGATTTCCGAAGGCTAGCTCTGAAAGGTGGAACAGTATCAGCAATCTGCATCGCAAGTGTAGAAAATAATCGATTGGTATCATTGCGGTCCTGTTCTCCTCTTTTGAAGAAGTATCCAGCAGCCAATCGCTTATTTCTGTCAAAGGAGTCAGCAATACTTCTTGCAATAGTCGATTTGCCTGTCCCTGCAGGGCCGATAAGCCAGAATAGTTGTTGGCTTGAGTTTTGGTCTGCCCATTGTTCGATGATCTCCAGTATACGAAGTCGGGTGCCAGGTTCGCATCTGGGACTTTCCTTGACGTCTTCACTATCGTAACGAGCTTGGTGAACTATGTGAAGGTCTATGGGCCGATTTTCCAACTCATGCCTATTCTGGGTTATTGGGATATCTTTCATGCAAGGTTTCACATACTTGATGGATCTTTGTTCAGCGAGGCTCTGCATTGACGTTTCGAGGTTATCCTTGACGACTAACACATGTCAGCATATCCAGGGAAACATTTCCTGTCTCAACATAAACGATAATGGAGATTACTCACTAGACACAAGTTCCGGGAGAAGCTTCTTTTCTCGCAGAACCTGAACTGGTGTTACAAAGTGTAGAAGCTCCTTTGCGAATGCTGCTGCCGTCGCAGCAGCATATTCCTGCCATATTTTGTTCTTGTGCGAATCTGCATAATCGCAGATGCCACGAATAACAATGCATGGAAAGTTGTACAGCCCTGCAGCTTCCATTTCAAAGCACAATGCCCCATATTCTTGACTAAGACGTTGCCGCGTTTTCCCGTCCTTTATCACCTGATCCCCAGAAGCTATGATGCCATAGTGGAAGTATGGATCAGTGTCGTCTCGATCTTCTCGATGAACAATCTTGGAATTATCACAGTCCTTGCATGTGGAATCTTCTGGCTTGGCGTGATCATAGTCTGCCTGGTAGAGTTGATCATTTGAGCTGCCCTGGTAGCTGAACTTGGACTTCGTCCTCTTTGGGCTTTTTGCGACAAGCTGAGCTAGGAACTCGGGAACCTGACTATCTTCAGTGTAATGGGTAGCCCGAAGGCGAGCTAAAGCGGACAGTAAAAGTTGGGGAGGCGCATTTTGAGAACCTGTACGTTGAAATCCGCCTTGGGGCAAGATTTTGCCTCGATTATGTTGGACTATGCCCCCAAATGTGTCTGTAGGCTGGCTTATCACCACATCGCCTAGTCGAATATCATGCTGCGATGATGGTGCTCCACCTCCGATTCCAACCATTAAACCAAACCGAATTGACTTGAACGTGCGCAGTAAGTCTTTTGCGACTGTAGCTGCAGGGTTTGTCCCGTAAATACCAGCAGGCAGGCAAGCAATAACAATCTTGTGGCCACGAATTTCACCCAAAATATAACTATTATGGTCATCGGGGTCTTGGTAAGAGAGGTCTGGGTGAATTCGGTCCAGCATGCCTCTAGCAGCGGCCATCTCGATTGGAAGGGCGCAGACCCAACCAACTGTATATTCCGATGCAATCGCCACTTCGTCTTCAGTCATCGTTAATGTTGAATGGATTGAGCTAGGTGTACTGTAGTAGGCAGTGCGATTGACAGCAATCTGTCGTCCCCATTTCTATGTATTGGCTCAATGAGATAAACCAGGGCGCTTAAAGGCACTGGCGACAAAATTGATTGGCCAGCATATAAAGTGAGGCGAGCATCATGCACGCTTTCACGCATCTACTGCCCCAAGGCCAATCATCTAAGCAGTATGTTAGACGGTGGCTTTGCTACAAATAGTAACCATTGCGAGACTTTGTTGACTGCAGCAGTGCCTAACTTAGTGGCTAGCTGAAACCCAGGGTTATTATCAATGATGGTTTTTCATTGGGCGAAAACTTGTCTTGCTGCCCTCTTGGTGGTCCATCCAAACTCCCTCGCCCCGCCTGATTCTTGCATGTCGGCCGTTTTCAAGACTCAGATTTCACAAGCGATTGCAGGCCTGGGTCCAGTGAGCAGCCTTCCTACCAGCAACAGTTAGATATAAGGCTTATTAACCCCTCATTTACGCTCAACGCACCAATAGATCTAGAGTGCACCACAGTACCTCTGCTGTCAAGGAGAGAAAAGAGGCAACATATGAGTAATCTCCACGGAAGATAGTTGTACCGTATCTGACCAAATACTTACAGCCCTCTCCTCAAAGCTTGCTTGTTGCTCTAGCTGCCCCCGTACTGCTTGATCTTATAAATCTCTCTCACGCACGCAAATGGGGCTCTGTTAGACCAGTAAGGCTGACTAAGATCCGTTGTTGAATCTCATTCTTAATAGTATCAAGCTGATTCTCTTTTGCGGCGATAGATAGCTTCTATTCTAGCCGGTACATCATCTCCCTCTCCCTCTCCCACTGCCAATGCCTCTGCCACGGCCTTGCTTCTCTTTCAATATCATCCAGCTTCTCTCTCAAACCCATCCTTACTTCATCCTGAATCCGTCGAGCAGACTTGCCCTCTGCATTCCGTTCATCCATTAAATGTCCTCCATCTCCCTGGAGCCTTCGGAGTATATCGCCCATCGCTTTGAGCTTTTCTTCCACTACTCCAGGCCAAAACATCCCATTTGCTGCTTCATGCAGCGGCATGTTTTGCTTTAGGTTCTTTGCACCTGCGTCTACGCCATGATCCAGTAGAAACGCGATGGCATCTAGATTCTCTAGATTCTTGACTGCTAGGTGCAATGGTGTATTCCCATCATTTCCGGTATCTGTAACCTTTGCCCCATGATCTAGTAAGATTTGGATCGCCGTTGTATCGATCGGCAGTCCCCCATCAGAACGACATAGCTCATGTACTGCTGTTTCCCTCTTTTTGTTAGGTAGACTTGAATCAGCACCTCTGTCGCATAGGTAACTGAAGATGACTGTGTACTTTTGTCCATAATCGCCGTAGTGCTTGGCTGCGTAGTGTAGGGGCGCATTTCCGTACATGTCCTGTGCGTTGATCGTTTCTGGGTTGCAGTCCAAGAGCAGGCCAATGGTGGTTATAATTCGTTGCACATTATCCTCCATAACGGTTTCAGGCACCTCACGGGGATCTTGTTCTAATAAGACTTGACAAGCCCAGTGAAGAGCTATGCTTCCCCAACTATCGCGATAAGAGACTATATCTGCCACATCACCTACTTTGCTTTCGCAATCAAGCAGGATTTTGAGAGCTTCAACACTTACACATCGACTTGTGGTAGAGACCAGAGTTATATCCGTGCGAAGTGTGAAATCTGTATCCTCTCGTAGCTTGAGATGAGGATCAGCGCCATTGTCAATAAGACGTCGGATTAAATCGACTCCTGCCCATTCTGCAGCCATACTGAGGACAGTACGAGCCGGTGGCTCTTTCTTGATGGGTTGGCGAGTAATGGGGTCGATGTAGTATTCTTGCACGCAGGACAGGGCGTCGGAAGCGCGGGCGCCTCGATCAAGTAACATGTTGATCACTGCTTCTTTTCCCTTGGGGTTCTCTTTCGTAAAATAAGGGTCGGCGGCCGATAGAATCGGAGTGTGTCCTGAACAGTTGGCATGGACATCGGCTTGAAGAAGTGGGTGATCGAGCAAAAACTCAACGGCCTCGAGCCGTCCAAATTGAGCTGCCATGTCTAATACTCGGAAGTAACGACCATCGAGGTCGGTTTTTCCAGTAGGCTTCATAAAAGTTGAGTAGTGAGCCAAGAGCATTTAAGGGTACCTAGACTTCCATGTCTAGCTGCGACGATAAATGGGTCGTAATAAGTTCCTAAATAAAGCATGACCTCTCTTAACAGCTGAGGGTACTTTTTCCAAATACTTCTTCAGAGCTAGGGTATCATCGCGTTCGATAATTGCCGTTCGAAGACGGTAGAATTGTTTCTCGTAAAGAGTCGCTCCATCTGAATCGATGATTGAGATATTTTCATAGCCTGCCTCATCCAGCACATTGTAGGGTTTTAGATGAAATGCCTGATACGGCCACGTGGCTGCCATCTGAAAAGCTGAGAGTTTTGTCGAATAATTCGATATACTTGTGCTGAAAGTGGAAGAATGATAAAATTGCAGTCATTGTGAATTACATGGCCTCTATTCCCAATATTTATGATGCTATAAATCATTCTCCTTCATTACCCTGTATCTATTCTGTCCACCCTACAGACCGATGACTCAGGCCATAAATCTATCCGAATAATAGCCCGAAGACCATACAGCCAACAACCTGGTCTTAACCGAGCTTCAAGACCCTGGAAAGGATTGGTCATGGAGGACCAGGGCATCGTGAATTTCCGGGACCATTAGCCTATTCTTACCAACCTAAGCTTCCGGATCCTCAGTCCCGGTAATGGAGCTTGGATCCTCAATGGTTATAAAATCATGACTAAAACAAAGCTAGCTAGTCGATCGTAATAATCCTTGACGCAATCGAACCTTGAGAGCCAATTGTTCTCTGTGAAAAACTCCACCAAAGTCAAAATCTTGACAGCAAAACTGCCTTTATCAGCACAAACAAGTAAAGAAATCTGGAACAGGACACTGTAAAAGTCAATTCTGACCTGTATAACTGACCATAGCTAGGTCTGAGGAGGTAAATATGTGGTTGGCGCATCCTCAAGTCCCCAGTCTTTCCGTCATCGCTAAAATATTTAGTCTCAGTCTAATGAACCGGAAGCGATCGCTTCATTTAGCCTTCAGGTTCACCGCAGGCAAGCGACAGCGGAAGCTGAAAAATTCCGAGGTTCACGCTAAGAGGCGGGGATCGTGCTCCATATATCGTCCCATCTTCATCTTATTTCTCGATTTCCATGTTGTCGATCAAGTTAATTATACATTATATCTTAGAAGCTTACGACCGTCTTCTATCCGACCTGCTAACTTTTGAACTTTACACGTATAAGGGCAGCTGGAGAGGTTCACGTTTGTAACGTTCTGCCAGTATGAGCAATTTACCGACGGCTATTCCTCGAGGTTCATGGGTCCTCGTCACAGGAGCAAACTGTTACACGGGCAGCCATGTTGTCATAGAGCTACTGAAGCGAGGCTTTAATGTCCGCGGAACAGTCAGAGATCTCTCATACAGCAAGTGGCTGCTCGAGCACCCGTCCGTGAAGCCGCACGCAGACGAAGGAATGGTAGAATTGGTTCTAGCCAACGCGTCAAAGCCTGGAGATTTCGACGATGCGGTGAAAGGTGTTTCCGCCGTCATTCATCTCGCCAACATCGGCGATTATACACCAGATCCGAATGTTGGTTTCGCCTCAGCTATCGAGTCTGCTTTGACTGTATGCCGATCTGCTGCCAAGGAACCTTCGATCAAGCGATTTGTTGTGGCATCTGGGTTATGGTCAGCTGTATGGCCGAAACCCGGCGAGACAAAGAGCATCACGCAGGATACATGGAATGATGACCTTGTCAAGGTCGCACAGGCACCACCGCCGTATGAGTTAAGTCGTATCCTTCCGGTACACCTAGGTGCAAGGGTCGAATCCGAGAAAGCGGTATGGAAGTTTGTGAAAGACGAGAAGCTCCCCTGGGAAGTCAATTCAGTTAGCCCTTGCTGGACTCTGGGTGATCCACTGGATGCCAGACACTATGGGCCCATGCCTACTCAGCTTCTTCAGCAACTGTACCTCGGCAAAACAGACGCACTTACTGAGAACACAACGGGTGAGTTGACAGAAATACCACGTATTCGACTAGTAGGCTAACCAAACAGTTTACTATACTCACGTTTCTGACGTGGCCGTGATTTACGTAGCAGCAACCATCGACCCAGATGTCAAAGGAGCTCGCATTCCAGCACTAGCCAAGTCATTCAACTGGAACAACGCTTTGGCGATCCTGCGCAAAGCTTATCCAGACGAGGATTTCGAAGAAGACTTTGTGCCTGGAGACCCTGTTCTCACATATAAGATTGAGGATGATATTGCGCCTGATCTGCTTCAAAAGTGGGCTGGAAGAGACTGGATCAGCCTGGAGAAGGGAATTACCGAGACGATTGACTTTTCACGGAAGATCGGCAACCTGGACTAGTCCGTTGACTGAAGGAACATGGGGGTTATATCGGAAAAGCTTGTTTTGAATGTCTTGATGGAACGTGTGATCTGAGCTTTGATAGGATTTAGAAGCACGAATATTTATGGTAACGAGAAATACTATTTAACCCGCCCTGGAGCACGTACGACATGCACTGTGTTGAATACAAAGGATGTTTGGTCCCATTACTTAGGGTTTGGTTGCAGGCTCCTTTAATGGCTTTCTTCCATAAACCACATAACTACAAGCAACACTGTCAGAAAGCCTCTAAAGCCAGAACGTGAAAATGCACTTACACTGGGATATAAGCATGGATGCTTCTGTCTCGAAGCTGCTTCCTCATGGCAGTGCAAAACACGCGAACCTCATCTGCACTCAAGCCCAAGAACCTCGTAAACAAGCCAAGCAAAAGTCCTTCCAGACCATTGTTAATATTAGCATAAGACCACCTTCCTAGTTCTTTATAGTGCTTGTCTTTAGGCCACTCATTGATAGGCCATTTGAACTGTTTCTCAACAACGTCAGTGAAGCCAGCCTTTTCGAGGAAGCTCTTATACTTTGGAGCAAGGTTGATAGCTCTTCCTGCTTTGGCACTGGCTTCGATGCTGAGTTGACCGGAGCGGAGGATTTCACAATCTGGGGGAAGGGTCCCGTCATCGCAGGTGATGGGATATGTTAGGTCTTGCATTTCGAGGTAGCCGCCAGGTTCAAGGTTACTGTTTCATGTTAGGAGAAGAGTGGTGATTGATATTGGCTTGACTTACTCGTAGGCGTTTTGAACGAACTTCTCCATATCGGCAAACGATCCAGTCATGACGCGGCAGAAGATAAAGTCAAAAGGCTCCGTCCAAGTCCATTCTTTTTCGAGGTCATCAATCTCAAAGATGCAGTTCGGAGGAACACTGTAAATGATGAGCCATGAGTTCAGCTAGTGAAAGGGAATCCTACAGTGAAGGTTGGATGGGGCTGAGATCAACGCCAATGACCTGAACGTTTAGTTAGAGCGTGCCTTAGTGGGAACAAACGACAATACCTGCGCTTCCGGGTGAAGATCGGCTGAGTATAATATGTCAGTCGTCAAATCGTCCAGTTCAGATGGTGTCCTGCGCACCATATTCGATAGCCCAAATGCCAGTTCCAGTTCCAACGTCCATGACTCGCTTAGCAGACTCTTTGATCTTTGGGCTCAGTCCAAGTTCTCCTTGGAGGGTTAAAAGCCAGAGGTTATGTTGAAGGTCTGTAAATCACATCAGCACGCCACTCATATCTCAGCAGCATCCTTTAGACCCACCTAGGCGATCGCTCTCAGACTCATCATTGGGAAAGTTATATTCTAGACACAAGGTCAGCTGATTAGAAAAAGACGAAGCGGCTGGGAAAAACTAACTCCCAGAGCTCATGGAACGGTATGTCCGTCCATTTTCCTCTTGAAACCGCAAGACACTTGATCGAAGAGACTCCAGGCTTTCTGAATCGGTCTGTGGCTGTTTAGCTCTGACCCTTTGTTCGTATATATTCCTCGTGTCGCGCGGAGCTGGTGGAAAGACCGCCACTGAACTTACGCCAGAGAAAGTCGAGTCGCTATCTTCAAACGTGTCGGCGGTCTATCAAGTGAATTAGTAATATTCCACGAAGTCTACGGTGTAGTATTTTCATACCAATGCCTCGTGGGGCTCCTGGGTAGGCGCAGCCATGATAGTATACGTGAGTTGGCAGGCAATAGGTAGTTGATGGTTGTTCAGTGTGGGTGAATTGAAGATTTGAGTTCGCGAGAGAGGACAGCGATGCGACAACTACCTATCAGATGATCTTCGGAGTCCGCCTCTGGATAGGTAGGAAGAAAAAAAAAACACCTCATACAAGATCATGCAGTATTTCCTCCCAAGTAACGTAATTCCGATGCACGTCACGGGCACAGCGACACAGTAACCAACAGACTCACCATAAACATTTCCATACAAGCCTTCAAGCGAAACAGAGATTTATCACATCTTCCAGTTCCATGCTGCTAGCTTGATGGAGAAAGGCACAAAATAATGAGACGTGTAAGCGTGCAAGTTCCTGCTATCGATAAAGCCAAGCTAGTACTTGTAGGTTGAGGCTAAGTATGTTATGCATCCACAGTATCACAATGTAACCTTGCTCGGGCATGTTCCCTGTCTTCGGATATCCTGTCAAAGCTCCCTGTCTTGTTGATACGAGCGGGCGGGGAACCCTGAGAATGCAACGATATATCGTTCCAAGACCAATCATAGTAGCTACCGCTACGCGATCACATTGTCGTTTCCTCAAAGAAGACGTATTTGATATCCTTGTGTATAATCACCACGGAACATTCGGCTCTCCATCAGAAAACACAGCCAAGTCATGCAACAAAACTTTGATCCCGCTAGACTTGGCTAGCTCTTTGATCTTCTTGATATCAACCCTTTTAGGATCATCCACAAATGTGTCCGAGAGGTCCAAAACCCTCAACTTGCTAAACCGTCCCCGTGGCCCAGCTTCCTCGAGTAACTCTATGATGCCCTCCACATATGGTGCTACAAAGACATCTTGAGTAATCCAGTTCTCGATAAAACTATAGCTATAAGGTGTGAAAACTTCAACAGACTGAGGTATCCGATCAAGAATGATCTTGATACGATCTTCGTCTCCTGCTGAATGAATATAGTCAAACAAGTCAGTGATAGTGACGGCAAGGGTCCTGATGTGTGATAACTGTTGGTAGATTCCCCCCAGTATAGGATTTTCCCTGGGATAACCGAAGTGAGCAACATCAAGATATAATTCTTCCAGAGAGTCCTTGTGCTTCATAATCGCCTGAACTAGTTCTTTCTGGTCTGGCAAATGGCACTCTGCAAGATCGGAGTCCACATGAATAACAAGCTTCTTCAGTGTCCGACATGCATAAATGAAGTCTGAGAGCCCGGACTCTAAAGGTCCTGCTCTCATGATGATGAGCTCCTTCACTGTTGATGTCCCGACTGGGAAAGGGAGTGTATAATCATCGCTGGCTGTCGGAGCCAAGTCGTCGGAGCCCTCAATTTCCTCTTCGTCTTCGAGATCATCATACAATCCATAGGTACAAAACGTCTCTATGTTTGGTAAATGCAAGAAAATCCTAGCGTATTTCATGCCGACAATTTCCTCTCTATTCCAGCGTTGCAGGGTAACGTGACGAACCTGGCCCAGAGGCAAATGTTTCGCCATTTCAGCCGGTTCATCAAGTAATCGACAAATAGCTTCCTTTGCATAGAGCAGAGGCATAAAATGCTGACGAAATTCAGGCCACAACGAAGGTACTGTGATATGTAAATCGCTTAACCTCGTGGACCATGCCAAGATCAACACGGCGATTGCATCTTCACACCCCAGCCGTATCCGATGGCATGAATGTGTTGACAAGAAATCGGATACATCAAGATCCCGTTCAGTAGCGTTGGCAAGAGCAGATAGATTCTCGGGACTCAAGTCCTCATGACCCGCTTCATACTCATGCAAAGGTTGAAGATAACCAAAGTCTAACCTCTCGACATGCTTCCGAAGAGGGGGATTTCGGAGAAGATGAAGAGCAAATCTCTCGATACATGGCTCAGGGCACTCTAGACTGTTGCTCCATTGACGCACGAGGAGGGGAAAGACGATTTTGTTGAAGCGGCTGTTAACGAGGCTGACGTTCTCGAGAGACTCGCGATCGCTGGTGACGAACTCGAAAATTCTTTCGAGGGTTTCGTCGGGTAAATCAGATAAGATAGTCATGATACAGAGTGGGAGGAGGTTGCGATTACACCGTGTCTTGATTGAAATGGAATGGAAGTCGTGGCTCATGGAAAAATGATACAGGTGAAAAAGACATGTATGTGATGTCATCATCTCAGTTGGGCGAATTGCAGGCTACTATTTGCTGACGGCAGCTTGTTTCTTCTTCTCGTGCATAAAGTCCTACCTTGTAAGCATAAATATTATGCGCACCAGATATTTATGTATTATTCTTTTGTTTTTGAGCCTGAGGTTGCGTATTCTAATATGACTTCTTTGTCGTTCAGTATTAATCGGGTCCAAACTTATTACAGGCTACCTTAGTGTTGAAAAAGAAAAGATGTCAAGTTTTCTTTGCAGCAATTAAGCTTGTTGGATGAAGAGAAGGCGATGGTGCCAATTCGCACTCAGGGTACAGTTCTAGACGTGGCCTACAACCCCTCAATTTAGCGGTAAGGGTATGGATGCATCTAGACCACCACCAAAAACTCCTGAATCCATCGCCCGATTGCGGTGTCTCTTTTCTTTGCAGAGTCTCACCTCTTGGCTACATAATCGTCCCTTCAATTCTTGCCCAACATCTCACGGCCAAGACCGGTCCTCGACATGGTAACGTTACCGCGATTGTTTCTCATCTTCAATTTTGGAGAGCCTTACAAGGCTCATTTCCTGGGGCAGTGGCGGTTGCCAAGGCCAATAGTCTCAAAACATAGCGCCGAAATCTTTCAGCTCCCAGCGCCAAACCAATGACATTTGGCGGGGCTGACTTTAAGCATATTCACCGAGATGAAAACGGCTCATGCTTATTTTTCAGGAGTGAGTGGACTTGAACGTTGGATCCAATCATTGAGCTTTCGGGGATCATTGCGGGACTGGTTGTCGCACCACGGAAGAGATCTCGTATATGTAGTGTAGAGAGACTGGGGTGCGGAGATGTGCAACGAGAAGAGGCGATAAGCAAGGGACGCTCAATCTCTTGTTTCGTCTATTTGCCACTTGCTATGCTAGATTGCAATATTTCTTTTGTTCTTCATCGGGAACACGTCTAATGAACTAAGGCACGTTGGGGATAAGGACAGCTTGAATGTGGAATGATAGAGAGGGCGGTGCTTGAAGCTATGGATGCAAGGAACTTGACGGTGAAAGGGAAAACGGGCCAAGACAGTTTCTACGTCGTGAAATTTGTGCGACTCATCGGGAAGCAAAAGCCTCTATCAATGAGCAGGGTGGGTAGTGATATTTATCCGGTGTGGTCAGGGTACAACCTTGGAGCAAATGAAGCCATTTCAATTCACATCTCCATCTTGTGATGGTCCCGCATTGCCCACATCGGAAGAAATTTGGCTATAAACATTCCAGTCTAACCCAATTCCTCTCTATTTTTAGTCCCCAGTCTCCATTTCCTCGTCTAATTCTTCCATTTGCCCAGTAAGCATTCCGTCTCCAAGCGGAGATTGCGAATAAGCACCCTGACTGGGTGCGGCTGAATTGACCCTTGGTATGGAGGCTTCAGCTTCTGCAAGCCCTGTCACACAATATTGGGTTCTCGCCCTTTTGTGGCGTTTAGATCTGCCCAAGGGGAGAATCAGGTGAGCCGCATTTCAATTGGGTTGGTTGTTTCGGGTTCCTTCATAATAATTGTTTTCTGCAGCCGCGTTAGTTTCCTCGTTCTTTTGGTTTTTTTTTTTTCTTTCTCAGGCAGATCTGTCATCCCTTTGTACACTTTTTTGGAACTTTAGGCTGCAGGAACAGATTCAACATGCGGTCATCTTCACAGGCTCTCGTTGTTGGAGCTTTGCTCCAGGCTGCGAACGCCATGGACATCGCTCACGCCGCCCAAAGGAATCACGCACGCGATGTACCAGTAGCAACCGCCACAGCAGCCCCAATCGGTCTCATCGACGAACTCAACCTCCTCGTCGGCCACGATGGCCTACGAGTTCGACAGGCAGCAGACTCATCGACTGAGCCTCTCGCAGTTACCATCGCACCGGACAAAACATGCGGATACTTGTCTGGTCAAGCGGGCGCGGGAATCACCTGCGACAACGGTCGCGCTTGTTCGTGGGCTGCTTCAAGTGGTATTGGTCTCGTTGCTTGCGGAACAGAGATTTACGTCAATTGCGTAGAGTCTTCTAAAGCCGTTGATCCAGGTGAATGCAACGACGTTTGCCAGAGTAACACTTTCAATCTTTTATGGTAAGGCCTTAGTGTCGCCATCTTGAATCAATGCTAACAGGTCTTTAAGTACCAACTCAGATGAGCCTTTCTGTCGCACGTATGCCTACCCAAGCGGTATTCTCGACTATCGATGCGCATCAACATCTGTCAAGGATGTACAGTCTGTCAAGTTCACCTACCAAGGCCAAAAGAACGCAAACTTCGTTACTACAACTCTCAGTGATGGAATCGAGTCGTCGCAGCCACTGCGAACAGCCGCAAACACTGATATCAACTCAGCCGATGGGGAAACAGCGACGGAAACAGACACGACAACTACATCAGATGCTCCTGAACCTACTAAAAAGAGCAAGTCAACACCTGTCGGTGCCATTGTCGGAGGTGTGGTCGGTGGTGTCGCTCTCATTGGCCTCATCGGTCTCGGTGCCATCTTCCTGCTGCGCAGACGCAAGCCCAAGCCTGATCCCACCCCAGCACCAGCTCAGCCAGTCATGGCTCAACAGCCTCCTCCTCCTCCCATGAACCAGAACCCTTATCCTCCTCAACAACAGCACTATCCTCCAGTTGTAGCATCCTACCCGGATCATAACACATCAATGTCTCCTGCGCCTTCAGACGCTCATGTATCGATGATGAGTGGACCAGCTTCGCCTATGCAATGGAATCAACAGCCCTCACCTCCTCCGTTCCCTACTCCCGCCCCGGCATATGAGATGGCTGGGCCTGAGGCTCGTGAACAACAGCCCGTGTATGAGATGGGTACTGATTCTAGAAAGATCTAGTGTGATCAAAATTCATTCTCACTCGCTTATGCATCAATTGGTAGTTCATTTAGAGTAATCATAGCTTGGAATTAATACAAAGCCTTCATCATTTACTTCGACCTGCCTAGTGATATCTAGTCCATGTTGACCATGCCCCAATCGGCAAAGATCTTTGATGTCAGACTCAAATCACCGCTTGCGATGGGCTTCGATCCTCCGAGGAAGTCATCGTAGGTACAGTACACCGAGACCCTATGCTTGTGATCTGGAACAAGCGACAATCCTGGTGCATCAGTCTTGACAATCAATTTTTCATTTTTATCATTTTTATCTTTCTCTTGGGGCCTGCAACACATCAGTATCGGGTATACTTCAAGGTACACGACCATACTTACAGAGGCTGAATTGAGTTCTCAAAGACATCGTCCAGAACAGCGACGACACCTTTACCAAGATGTTCATCACTCAGAGCCGGCTCCACATTGAGCTTGACGCGGTCTCCGCCGAGCTGAGCATTGGGCGAAGTCCTCAAAACATGGTCGATATTAGCCTCAGCATTGCTTCCGTAGAGGTAGAAGGGCATTCTATCAGGGTACGTCTTGTCCAAGTCGTCATGTGACATTGACCGCTTGACAACAACTTGGATTCCAGAAAGATTGAACTTGGCAAGTGGTTCGGTGCCCTTAGAAGGAATGCCGTCATCTATGCGGAACTCAATATCGCCAGTTGACTCCAAAAGATTACCGAGTAACTCAGGCTCGAAATTGGCGATGGTATAGAACTTTTCTGGATTCTCCTTTCTAAGCTTCTGGTACAGCTGCTTGATGTTATCGGGCAACTCGGCGGTGATGATGACTTGCCAGCGGTGCGCGGCCATGTTGAACATGGGAATGTGCACGAGGTAGATCTTGTCGTGACCTTGGATGACAAAGCCGTGGAAGTCGGGAGTCTCAGTGTTGCGAGCGACGACGTGCTACTGTTGTTAGTGACTGTTTGACGGTTTGTTATAGGGACTTCTGACCTTGAGTTCTTCCTCTGCAATCTGTCGGAACGAAGTGACCAAGCTCTCTAGGAATGGCGAATCCGTAGGCCAAGGGCTCATCGTCACATTGACCAAGAAGGACAAGTCACCATGAGCGGGGATCTCTTCGTTAGAGAGCTCAAGACGTCGCTTGAAGTTGGTCAAGCACTTGCCATAAGCCTTCTCACTAAAGGAGGAGGATGTCAGGAACAAGGGTCGATCAGAAATGGGCTTCGGGTCATCTTCAATGGTATAAGGAAGTCGTTGGAAGATGCGTTGGTTCAAGTAATTGGCTTCTCCCTGTACAAAGAGTCAGTGCGTTCCCAAGCCGATGGATTCTGAACTTACGATATTGGTGTTGGGCTTCCCATTGATTCTGAAGTTGCAAGCTAAAGCATTGATCATCAAATCACCACCAAGCGTCTCCAAGAGCTTCCTGGTCTCTTCATCTTTGAACAAGTCCTCGTTGCTGACTCCCAGGATCTTCTTACGGATTCGTTCTTTTTCCTTCTCAACCTCCTCAGCTGAGCGTCCACTGCGCTCAGTGGGCAGTCTGATAAGCGGTACCACGATCAAGTCGTCTTCGGGCTTGGTTAAGGTGGCCCAGTGACAGTAAAGCTATGAGCGTATCAGCATATGCAATTTGTGAATCACGACTCGTGTATGGACCTTTGTGCAAGTAAAGATGGCTTCTCCGAGAAGTCTTCCGTAGCCATCGACTTCAAGCTTGAGGGTCTTGTGGGTCAACCAAGTTGCCACGGCTGCAGCTCCAGGCTTACTACCCTCAAAACCATAGACGCCCATGCTTCCCTTGTCATCACCTTGATGAAAGACAATTGGGCTGGTCCAAGTAATAAGGTAGCGCATGCGCAGATCGCGGTAGCATAAACCACCAGCAGGATAATTGATGTAACCAGACCTATCGAAAATCATTAGACCAAATACAAGTCGAGGCTTTGACAGCTTACTTGTGCGGGTCAATGGTAATACTATCAGCAAGAGGTAAAACTCGAGCTGCTCCATCGTATAAGGCTGAATGGCCAACTTTGGGACAAAAGGCAAGCCAACTCCAGGCATAAAGAGCCTCCTCTTGCGTTCAATCATGGAGGCGAAATAGCCTCCCCATGCAGCATCGCAATGAATAGCAAAAGAAAGACCTCGAGCCTGGAACTCCTCGCGAAGTTCAACGAATTTACGAAGAGGATCACAGGCTCCATGTTCGGTCGATCCGATGATAACTACACCGCCGAAAACAGCTGTGTATTGAGATTCATCGTCGCCTTTGATGCAGGACTCGAGATGGCATCGGAGACTGCCAATGTCCATTCGTGCTTCTTCATCAACATCAATGTCGACAAAGGCATCGGATCCAAGACCGGAAATAGCTATAGGTCATTAGCAAACGTGCCACATGATGAAACATGACTTGATTTACCTCCGCCCTTGGGCCAAGAGTAATGCTTCGTAGCGCTAACAAAGAACTTGGCAGGCTTCGTGATACCAAATTTCCGATCGACGTGCTCCTTGCCAACAGTTTGGATGAGGTAATCGTGGAGGGCAGCCTGTAAAAAGGTGGCAGAAATGGCATACTCGCTTGTGAGACGAGCTGGGATCTCTAGAATGGTGTTCGGCTGGAGATTCAGAAGCTCCCAGGTTGAAAGCTCTGTGAAAGCCTTCTTCTTTACAAGTGAGAACTCTGAAAGGAGGCTCAATCCGGGTGAGGAAGTTGAGTTTTTCACCCTCAGCCATGGCGAGTTTGAGAGATAATGGGTAGAACTTGAGGTTTCGAACTAAGTCCATAGTCAGACAAGCACCATTATAAATGGTTGAAGAGTAGACTTACTCGCCCAGATGGCCTCGAGGTTTGCGACTGATCCATCCTAATACAGCGTTAGACATATCACTTCCGCGAACGAAGACAAACTTACGCAGGTGATGTGATCCCAGGGCCGTAGATCAGAGTCTTCACCATCAAGACCAGACCCATAGCCCAGCATCTTGCAAAGGTCTTCGCCAACCTTACGCTCCACTTCGGTAGTGTAAGGGCTGGCCTCTGTCGCAACGTTATTGGGATTATACATCATAGCCGCCATATCTATGCGCCATGTTATTAGGCAGATTCACTCGAACTCCGGATTCGCCACTTACATCCGATGATACTAGGCATAGCAGTATCCATGTTCATATGAGCATTATATCTCGGTGACCAAAAAGGAATCGAGTTCGTAGATAGATTCTTGGAGATCTCCTTGACATCCTCTCGAAGCTGAGCAATACTTTCCTGAAACTCCTCAGTCTTCATCATATCTTGGGTGATGAACGCAGGATCATCTTTGTAGAGGTTCTCTCTTGTATTCTTCTGCTCGTTCAAGACGTAGGTGAAGAATTCACTGAGGAGTTCAAAGTTCTCGGCGCGGGGACCGAGGAAGGATGAGCCGACGCGGGCATGTTGGCGGCGCTCGTGCTCGATCTGTTCATCGGCCATTGTGTCAAACTCAAAAGTTTGATAGAGCTGTTGAGTGAGTATTGGGTATTACGACTTTGATGCAGTGTCCAGTAGCTAGGGGAAAGCGCTCTTCTTATATACAGTAAGTACCTTCAATCCATTCTCATAGGGCCGCTAGGGGATGATAGAAAACTTAAGACCCTGATCGTAAGCGACAAAAATATTTACCAAGTTTAGGATATTTTAGTATTAACTTAGGATGAATTTGACGAATTATTTTTGACTGCCTAATTCAGAGTCTCAAGTTCTCTGACACCGTAAGGGTTGCTGGGCTTAGCTGCGGCTGAAAGCCTCACAACTCGTAAAGTCAACCTATCCAACTTCTCCAATGCAGCATGTTGAGGGATATCACAAACTCTCCCTCTCTCACCATCACAAAGACCAGTCTAGAACAGCGACAAGTGATGCATGCAAAATGTTAATTGAAACATAGCTAACGGTGAATGTTTAAAAGCCTATAGTTTCATGCACGGAACAAATATATGCACGCCGTTATGTGCCAATGTTTGAATGGGGAAAGGTGAGCTTAAACTATTGATAGTTCAGCTAGGACTTGGTAGAGGCGGTAACCCCATTGAGGATTGGGAAAGGACCCTTTTGCCTCATGACCTGCGGAACACGGCATATCGTATATCAGAAAGTACACGTTTCTTTCTATCTTCTGCAATGCAAAAGTCATGCGATTCTATCTTTTCTCTCTTACCCTTGATCTCTCCGGTGTTGTTCTCATCTCACCTGTGATATCCCGCAGCTTTGGTGGTCGCATGTCTCACTACCCTACTTTGATACAATAACGCGTCAAAAAATATTCATCGCTTTCCCTCTTCCTGTTCCCAGACAATATCAGCCATTGCCTTGGCAGCTCGTGCAGCCAATTCTCGAACTTCTGGCGGCAGATTCTCATTGTGAGACTCAACCTCAAACCGTCGGCGTGAAAACTCCCTCCTTGCCGTCTCCCATCTCGCCCGACCTTTGTACTTCTTCCGTGATCTATTCCAAGGAAGTTCATCATCCCTCAAATTCAAGACCCTATCCACCACTTCAATATCCCGCTCATCTCTAGTATGCGGATATTCAGCGTAAACCTCCTTCCCAGTAATTATCGTCCATAACGCAGCACAAGTGACATAGTGACTGAGTATCTCATAATCTGGCGGCGGAGATACACGCCGATACCATGGCGTCGGGGCCTTTTCCAGCGCATCTACAGCACAAATGACTCCTTGGACGTGTACATCTGCGACTCCGCTGGCAGTAAGTCGAGCATAGAACCCGTTCAGGTTCTGCTCTGCGCGTTGCTCTGGCCATGACCAACCGGCTCCGCATCCACAAGAATCATTCCTCACTTCTGCGATCGAGGCGCCAAGGATGTTTAGGGTACTCCAGACTGTACCTGATTCCCAGATCCAATCTCTTTTGAGAGGGATAGTCATTGGGACAGGTTCTGGAGGATCTGGTCGAGCTTTGAGCGCTCTGACTAGATCAACCAGCTTCTCCTGTCGGGTTTCGTCGGTGAAGGAAATCTTCTTTGCTGTATGAAGGATAGAGTACCATAAGTTCCAAAGAAGCATTTCAGCAGTTTCGGAGTCATCTCCCTCATTCTTGGGTTCAGGCCAGTCTTGCTCTGGTCCCCAAAGCTCGAGAGCCTTTTCAGGGCTGTGATATTTGCGCTGCTGTCGAGCAACTCTCTCCTCTCGGAAATATGCTGCACCAGCGTTTGCAGTCGAGTAGGCCTCATCAATCGGCTGACCTAGAATATCGACTGTCTCGGCTGTGGAGAGGTCTCCGGACATGTATTGATCGACAATGGTTGTATCTGCGCAAAACCAATTGCGAATTTCCGCTAAGCGGTTAGTCTTTGCTGCAAAGTCGAGGGAGTCGTCATTGGCGATCTCGTTCACGCGGTCATTTTCCTCGGTTTCTTGTTCTATTCTGCGGATCCGCCACTCAGCAGCTTTGGCTTGGTCTCGCTTTTCTTTAGAAGGCCTGTTCTTCGGCATCACGAGAAATGAAAATCTGTTGTCGCCGGTGATGGATATTATGATTCTCTCATAGTAGTTGGAGGGGAAAGATGTTAAGTAGTCTGCAGGCAGTGGGTCTGAAGGATCCGTTGGATGGTTGACGTACCTGTCAGCAAGTTCACCGAAGAGTCATTTACCGATGAACAATCATATTCTTACCAGCAAAGTGACACACAAGGCCCACCAAATACGCTAGACCAATTAGAAATGGGAAAATAACAGCGTGACAAGAGACAAAGAGAATCGGTTTGGTTAGTAACCGACCATTTTCTTTTCTATCGCAGGGACATTGGAGCTTATATTAACAGATAGATATGTATTTGAACACCTGTAGCTAAGCCACAGAATACGTTTAAATGAAGCCTGAATCTAGAGATTACCTCCAGCAATGGCCCTATATATACTATCAACAAATAAGGTGATACCAAACATAACAATACCCAATTACCTAACACGCTTAGCGAGTAGTATAACCGCCGTTAGCAAAGATGGTCTGGCCAGTAATCCATCCTCCCTCAGTGACAAGGAATTTAACAAGAGGAGCAATATCTTTAACATCTGTCAGTCGACCCTCTAGCGTTTGACTTTTGTGAAAAGCCACAGCATCATCTGACTCCTGCGGATAGAAAAACGCTACAGGGCGCATTATTGTCAGTATCCAGGTTCATAAAACTCCAAGAGCCTCTGGGCAACTTACGCGTATCCATCGGTCCAGGAGCGACAGCATTAACACTGATTCGGCGTCCCATAAGCTCTTTGGCGACTCCACGCGTGAAGTGATCAACGGGAGCTTTGGATCCGGCATATGAGGTATAGAATCCAGTGAAAGCAGCAAGGAGGGCGGTGACGATGGTGATGATCTTTCCGCCATCTTCTACATGCTTTGCGCCAGCTTGAAGAATCAGGAAAGCTGATTTGGAGTTGACGCTGTAGCCTTGGTTAGTCCAAGTACCAGATTGACGAAAGAGCTTCAGGGGTGCAACTCACTCAAACATGGTGTCGTATTCTTCCTCCGAAATATCGGTAATCGGCTTCTTGAGAACCTTTCCAATGGTGTTGATGACAATGTCGATCTTGCCAAAATCCTTGAGCACCGAGGCAAACAATTTATCAACCGCTGCCTTGGTGGTAAGATCGCCTTGATAGAACGCAAATTTCACTTTAGGAAAGGACTGGCTGATTGTTTTTCCTAAAACTTCGGCAGCATCCTTTGTAGCGGGTGAGTTGTAGTGGAGAGCCAGGTTGCCGCCGAGGGTGGCTAGCGATAGGGCGATTTCAGCACCCAAGTTCTTGGCTCCTCCTGTGATAAGGATCACTTTTCCTTCGAGAGACATTTTGAAGACGATTGAAGGGTAAACTTGGTTGGGGATTCGGTGTTTAAATGGGTTGCTAGTCTTGGAAGAATGAGATTATTCTGTATAGATGTTACAAGTCAGAAGATATGTCTAAGGTATATATAGACAATCAAAGGCCCGAGTAACCTCAACAAGGTACCTCAATGAAAAGGATCAGACAACAACACTAGTTGGCAATATGCATTTGCGAAATTAGGTATAGCGCTGCTGTCAAATCCCTCTGCAGACTGAAAGGCACTGCAAAAGTACTTGAAGGTACTTCTAATTACTAGTAGGTTAGAGCAAGATCGAGGTACTTTAGATAATGCAGTTGGAAGATCATAACGGGTAGTATTTGTGACGTATTGATCGGCGGCCGATCAATATTGGAGCAGGCCCGGTGCCTTCGGGCATGCCAGCTGAGTTCCAAAACCTTAATATTGACTAGTGCAACATGATGCATTTTCCTATTAAGGTCAGGCGTAAGCCGAGTTCTTGCATTCTGTTATCTTTCTCTCTATCATTGAGGGTTGCGAAACCTCTACCGCATGTGAACACGTCGTCATTCGAGAATCACAGATATGTCTCGCACTACACTAATTCAGCATACCCCTAAGCCACATGTGGACCTAAAATTCGTCATCGGAGATCAGCCTGATTTGCTGAAAGCTGATTCAAGTGTCCGGTCGCATATTTCGAAGCAGGGCTGGAAAACTTACACGAAACCTGGTCGTTCAAAACGACGTCGGGGACAGGATAAAAATCAGGGAATCGTCTTTGAATGTGTCAGTCAAAATGTCAACCAAACATGCAGGCAGCTACCGCCCATTGAAAGGCAGCTCGGCGGCGGCCGGGTCGATCCCTTTAGAACCTATCCTGGTCCTTGGAACCCGCAGATTCCAGGTCTCGTCGATCACTGTTAGTGTCCATATACGTCGTACGCCGAGCCGGTCTGGCTAACTGGCTGTCACAGATCTCGTACACATGGCAGTGGATATCCCAGAGCTAGACCAGCCAGGAAATAAAGGTCTACTCCGCACCAGCTGGTTCCCGCTGGTCCTCTCTCACGAGGCACCCTTCCAAACAGTCCTTTTACTTTCTGCGGCCAACATGTTATCAGTTTCTGGTACATTACATTCAGCGAGCTATATCCTGCAACTCAGGCTGCAGGCGATCTCTGCAATCAATAATGCATTCATGGCCACGAATAACAACATGAGTGACGCCCTTATTGGGGCCGTTGCAAAGATGGCCAGTTTTGAGGCGATGCATGGAGGTGTCGAGTCGTATCGGATTCATATGCAGGGGCTGTATAATATGGTTTCACAAAGACATGGGCTGGATTCACTTGGTCTGGGCGGACTCTTACGCCGAATTATTGTCTGGATTGACATTAATTCGTCCTTCCTTCTGCAGATTCCGCGCTGGTTTCCAGGTGAATATTTCGTAGACAGAGGAGGCTCGGCGGAACCAAACCCAGAAAGATTCATTGCACCTTGAATTCTTCCAGGCTAGTGCCTTTCTTGCTGCAGGCATTTTTAGTTGCTGGTCTTATGCCTATGATCTTTTGATTAGAAGATGTAATCCTTTTTCTTTCTAATGATAATTATATATTCTGTATAATTTTAGACCCGTGCTTAGTGGTCCTTGCTGTAGTAATATGCTTAACTTGGACTATTTTGTAGGTAATTTGTATGCCGCCCGAAATATGTTTTGAGAAGTGTTATTGAGAATGAATCTGGCTGAGAGCTGACGCGCCTTACCTCGTCAAATAATCTATAACTTGGACGAATATCTTGTATGTTGATACTCAATACGCAGTAAGCCATGCCAGTTCGCATAGAAACAGAAAGGACAACCGGCTAAGCACCTAAATAGAGTTGGAGACTGATTACAGATTCCTTGAAGGGTCTCGCTTTATTGTATCCCCTCACATTTAAAGATTTGGTTACAGTCACTGGTCTCTTGTATATCTGGCTCTCAACATATTATAGCTACAATGTTTATGATAGGCCCTATCTAAAAGATAATTCAAGCTCCTCCTCGGCCTCAGTAGAGACTATGGCGTTGGTAAGCTTCATGCTTGCCCTGATTCTTTCTCTTCTTTTAGACCTGCTGCCATGATCTTTTGCACAGACTTGGCCAATTTAAAATCTTCGAATCTAACACGAAGGCAGAGATCGACTTCAGACATTGTCCGCAACCAGGGATCCGTTTTGTCTTCAAAAGAACATTCATGGCCATATCTTTCACTTGCGTGATTCCATTGTGGCGTTTCGAGATTACTCGAGAATTCCTGTAGTTGCAAAAAGCTCTTTTCCTCAGCAGGCCGTCCGATAGGTCTCGGAATCTCCAAACCGAAGCTGCGCATCTGCTTTATCAGCATTCCTAGCATAATGGCTGTACACTCCGTGCAACAGCCACCGTCATTGCTCCAGAACGATTCAAGTAGCTCGTATAAATTGTTAAGGAACTGCTTCGTAAGACTCTTTCTGCGTTCATTTAGTGAGTCTGCAATGTTGTTAGCCATTTTCCCAAAGCATTTCGTTATCGAAGCTTACCCAGAATGGTACTAGGTAATGGCAGGTCTGTCTGTATCGGCCCGGCGGTCAAGTTAAGGATGGTATGAACAACTGAGTTAAACAATGCGCCCTTTGCAAAGACCCAACTGATGAACAGCCGAGACATATTCGTTTGATAATCAGATCCCTCAATCTCATCTTCCTGGATAACAGAGGCAATCCAGTTCTCAGCAAACATTTCCACAATCTCATGGCACTCATAGTAGTCGACTAGTACGGCCATTTCAGTCAACAGGGGAAGATCCATGGTCTTCGGAACACCTCTATGGTGCCCATGGACGATATCAAGCAAAATGAGCAGCGCTTCAGCGCTACACTCAAAAGTCTTGACTTCAAAGCGCCCATCCTCGTTACGACTGCTCTCGGAGAATGGACCATCTAGCATCGCCTTGAAAACGGGAGAGGCAAGCATCAAATGCGCTGATGATACGCGGTAGCGCAATTCGACATTTTGCCCGTGCTCGTGGACTGGTTTTAGGTTCTTCAGATCATTGAGGTTCTGTATAGATGATGTAACGTCCGTGAACTCTTCTGTGGCATGTTGTTTGAGCTCCATCTGGTCATTTTGCCGTTCATTCTCGTCCTTCGTGTTCTTGTCGTTCTCTTCCTCAGCGGTATTTGTATCAGGGGATTCATTCAGCGATTCTTGGTAGCTGCGCCAATTGGGCTTCCGGAGAATTATATCCGTATCTCCTTTAGGAGCGAAGACTAATAGTAAAGGCTTCATTCCTGTTGATAAGGCTAATGGCTGTGGACTCGATTACGTGTTGATGCTGAGGATCAAACGCGTCTCGACGATAAGCACTATCGTTATCGCTTATCAGCTTATCTTATCATTCAGACACATTGGATCTCAAACTTTAGGGTATGTCAGTCACTCCTACGCTTTTTTCTCAAACGTAAAACAACGTGTTCATAAGCGATAGACCTCATATTTGACCTCGCAAGATAGATTGAAGCTATCTGGTGTAGCTCCATTGTATAAAATGGCTGTGGTGGATGACGCGGCATCGAAAACTGTTTATCACTTTAAGCACAGTGTTACTTAAAGAAACGGCTAATAAGCTCGAAACAAAATCAGGACCTAGCGATGACAAAATCATAACCATATATATCAATCTCAGAAGATAACTGGGAAGTCTAAATCGTAATAATGGTTCCTATGTTTTTCTGTTCATATCCTCACAACAGGGACAATTGCTTAGACCGCGATCAGCTTGTCAGATCAGCATGCCGTCGCTAAAGCTGAGGTGAACAGGACGTGAGGATTGCCGTAAGTGGCTTGCGCATCTTTCAAGCCCGCCCTCTCATATCCCAGCAAGACCGGGCCTCAATTGGCGACGACTATCAATCACATGTTTCGGTTTACTGGAATGCCCCGACCTTTTTCTTCCATCACGGTTGATTTGACTAGATAAATCCCACCATCAATTGCCCTGAGCAGAATAACTCAGCAAACCGCAACTCACAGGCCGACCCAAGCACGCCAATCCTGCTCTTCTCAATGGTAATGCACTTTCCCATTCTGCTCGTCCACCGAGTTTTCAGTTGTGCTGCATGATGCTTAAAACTAGCGATATCCCGCAGCGACTAGTGGTAAGCTAAAGGCGGTTCAGCTGGCCTAGTGCTCGGACCGCTATGACGGGTGACCCAAACGGGGCAAGGTCCCCCTGAAGGGAGCAATAGTCCCAGCTTAGTGACGTCGTATTGAGGCACGATAAGACAGGAAAAGAAAATCTGATACCAGATGAGTATTTATGCATTACAGCTGCTGTTCTCCTCTTTCAGTTCTTTCCTCCTCATTTTATTCAATTTCATCATTGTCATAATGGTCTACACAACCTCCACCAAGCATCCTAAGGGACTGCGTCTCCTCTCTCTCGATGGCGGTGGCGTCCGAGGAATCATGGGTCTCGTCATCCTCAGAGAGCTCATGCTTCGAGTCCAAAAGAAAAAGAACCTCGACAAGATCCCCCTACCAGCCGATTACTTTGAGCTTGCTGGAGGTACTAGCACTGGCGGCATCATGGGAATCATGCTCTTTCGACTTCGAATGAGTGTTGATGACACCATTGCTGAGTATGACAGGATCGCCAAGACCATCTTTAGTCCCAAGATCTACGGCTGGGACATTAGTTGGATTCCTGGATCCTCATATCTTAACAATAGTAAGGCTTTGGTTCAGGACAGCAGATTTGATGCTGGGTCCATGAGTAAGGCTATTGATGAGGTTGTCGAGAAGTTTGGTCTGGATGAGAATGACAAGAAGCTCAAGGGAAATGCCCCTCTCCAACACGAAGGTGGCGCACGAATGTGAGTTGCCCCTTCAACCGTTTTGATGCATCTCTAACGTCAGACAGGTTCTGCTGTACTACTGCTCAGAACAGAGCTGAGTCCATGTTGATGCGCACCTACAAAGACAAGACCATCTACACCAAGTCCAAGGTCAACGATGCACTTCTCAAACACGGTGACAAGCTCACCATCAGTATCGCAGCACGAGCAACATCTGCTGCCCCAACATTCTTTCCCGAAGTCAAATTCCCTGAGGATAACCCTGAATTGGTATTCTGGGATGGTGGTCTGCTCAACAACAACCCAATTGATCAGCTCTGGTATACGCGCTTCGAGCTCGTTGACCCCAAAGACCCTTCACCCCAAGTCTCATGTGTGATCAGCTTGGGTACAGGCTATGTCCCCCCAGCAAAGGCAAAGAAGTCATGGATCAAGGTTGTTGGAGTAGCATCCAAGGTCATGGACTTCGCTACCAACACCAACGCCAAAGGCAAGGACTTTTCCCGACACATAACTCATCTGAATCAAAGAGATGAGCATAAGGATACCAAGTACATCCGCTTCAACCCATTCTTGAAAGAGGAGATAGGCCTTGATGAGTATTTGAGGATGGATGATCTCAAGAAGATTGCGCAGAAGACAATGGATGATCCCAACCCTACGAACCAGTTTTGGATCAACCAAGCTGTAGATGCTATTTGCGATTAAATTATAAGCAGACCAAATGAACAATGAGAATGTTATTATATATAGAGTGGATTTCTGAAGCCACTATTTCCTAAGCGTGAACTGTAAGAGTGACTCTATGGTGCAACGTGCATTGACTGTACCGATACGGTGATTCATATGCACTTGCAGCGCCACAATGTGACGTGGTAAGGTTTAAGATGTGAATGACAACAATGGGAAAAGATCTGCGCTCTGCTGGCCAGCTGAAGATGATCATAGTAAATAGTGGATGTCGATCTGCGGGGGGCTTACTCCCCCCTAAAAGAAACGGAATGCTGAATTTCCTGGTTCTTGCCTAAGACCCGAGGTAAATCACGATACTTTAAGGCTCTACGTAGACCTCTTCTTGGGCGTTGGTGTCAATACATGTAAATCTCCGAGAGATGGGAGTTATAGCAACGAATTGTATATTCTGTCTCTTGCTCCAGGAGTCACTGTGCAGATACCTGCCTACCATCAACCGACAGGACTTATTGGTAGAAAACGGAAGCCAATACCATTAATATCCGAAACAATACTCTCTAGATCCAACGGCTGCTCAATGCGGAAGACGTCTTGTGAATCAGCCATGAAGGCATAATACGAGCCCCCAGCTTGAAAAATGACCTCTGGACCGGTCTGGTTGCCAAAGAGAGGTTGGATCTTGCCTTCGATGCCAGCCTGCTCGATGGCCATGGCAATGTCACCATTTTCAAGCCAGGACGGGCCGCGTATATAATCGAAATCATTTGTCCATCCCTCTGGTGGGTTGACCTATTCAGCAATTAGTTCTGTATTGGAATGATAAAAAGTATCAGATTGATAACTGACATCAGTGTTGGTGACGAATCTACCGCCGTCTTGTTTCATTATATCGTCCAGGGTCGACATGGTAAGAGCGATGAATCAGTTAAACAGTGGTGGTGATTGAGTGATTGAGAAGAGAAGATGAGTGAAAAATGTTGAAAACAAGATGAAGACACGGCGTATCTGAAGATATATTGTTTTTTGGGAACCCAATGACGTCAGATAAAAACGATAGCCAAGTCTCTGTTGACGTTGTTCATCATCTCATACAAGTAAGGATGTTCTGTCCGAGCAGAGCTGACATGGGGGCCTCAGGATCAACCGCCCAATCCCCTGGCAATTCGTCATTGTCGCACAGACGTTGTCTCAATAACGGCCAATTGTTCAAAAGACTAAGCCTGCAACTAGATATCAACAAACCTAGAGCAAGGATCCTGCCTTGGAATACTTGGGCTCTTCTGGTGGTGTCTCACCTCGAGAGTTGTCCGAGCCGCCGGGGGCTCTGACAAGCCCGATTCGAATCCAGTGGCACTGCACAAAGGATACTGAAGGAGGCAAATGAGCTGTATTAATGTCCTTTTGACATCTATGGAATTGAATCAATCTATATACGCTCTTCTAGGCTTTATGCTAGCTTAGACATCCATCCCTTCAAAGATCTTCTCTCAAGATCTCTGCGCACTCCTCAATCAGCTTTTGCGCTCCTGGAAGCGCGATGTACTTCTTGGCCTGTTCCTCCGTAGCATCAATAGCAGTGATATCATCCATCTCTGCAACACCACCTTCAACGCGCGTTTCAAGTAGTTTCCATGTCCAGTTCCCATCTTCATCTTCTGTCCACTCTGGAAGTCCATCTCCAACGTTGAACCGCCAGTACTTCTTGGCCATGGGTCTGGGAGCAAAGGCGTTGATGAGGGAACGGAAGAGTAGGTTGGTGATCTCGCTGTTAGTGGCGATGCTGGCGACTGACTCGGTGAAGCTCTTGATGTTGCGGACATCTCCCAAGGCCTTTGCTGCAGCAATGCCTGTCCCAATGCTGAGGAAGCAGTTGGTGGAACGAGCTGGACCGAAGACGGACAAGACCTCATTCCAAAGCCTATACATGTATTAGCTAGTGCCACCCTTTCAGAGCAGAAGACTTACCATCCCATTGGGTTGTTAGCTTGGAGTCCGCCATCAAGGAACTTATAACTGCCAACTTCGAGAGGTGCGAAATACATAGGTGCTGCGGATGTTGCACGTGC
This sequence comes from Fusarium algeriense, assembly GCA_002982035.1. Lineage (NCBI taxonomy): Eukaryota > Fungi > Ascomycota > Sordariomycetes > Hypocreales > Nectriaceae > Fusarium > Fusarium algeriense. The sequence continues at coordinate 72,484 of PVPY01000302.1, read as the reverse complement.
AGCCTCCCATAGCTTGATGCCTGGCAATTCAGACTTCTCAAGAGGATTCTCATATGACCGGAATAACACGGGAGCCTGGTTATTTGCACCCTCCTGTCGTGTAGCCATGACAAAACTGCGAGAGTCGTGTCAGTTCACGATATTGAGTCGAGGCGTTGAGGATAATACATACACCTTGCAGGTCTTGGCAGATTCCTCATCAAGCAGAAGAACCTCATCGGGATTTCGCCCAAGCTGTTCTTGAACGAGTTGCTTGATGCACTTCTCAAGCTCACTAGCATCCCACTTTGAACCTGACTTTATCAAGCTGACCTTTGTCCATCGGGAGGTAGGAAAGACGGTTCCCGTGAACTTCTTGTAATTCTTGAGAGCGTCCGCGATGTTCATTTGAAGACGACCAAGCATGATGGCGATGAACCTGATAACTGTCAGTGGATGTTACCATGTTGTTGGAGGATTTTGCTTACCCTCCAGTGCTGGTTCCTCCAATCATGTCAAATACCTCACAAGGCTTCTTCCCAGGTGCAACTTTCTGCATGATAGCATCTAGATGCATGAGTGCAGCAACACCTCGGACACCACCGCCATCTATAACAAGAAGGTCAACAGCTGGCTGTTAACTGGGCTGACTGAGACTTACCGAGAGAAAGAACACGGAGAGGCTTCTCGCCAGCAGATGTAAGCATTTCAGCACGGAAGAGTAGATCAGATGGAGGTGCGGAGATCTGCATAGAGTTTGGCAGGATAGTGGTGTTGACTTCTTCAAAGACCTCCTGGATACTGAGAACAGTCTGCTTTGTCTGTCCATATTGGAGAGCCTTTCTCGGTACTGTAGGCATCGTGAGCACGTTGCTTCAAGTGGGGTTTCGGAGTAACATACCTGGTGCACCGATGTCAAGAACGAGATATCCAGTCTTGGCTTTGATCTGCCAAGCTTGGAATCGAGCACAGAGACGGACGGCAATTACGTTTCCTTCCTACCAAAGGTCAATCAAGGGATTCTCTTCAATAAGAATACACTTACCTCCAAGAGTCGAAAGATGTCATGATCCTTTCCGAACTCAACACCCTCTTCCTGTAAAACACGTCAGCATACTGAGATATCAGCCTGTGAAATGAAGGTGCTCACCCATCCATATTCATGTGACTGGAACCGATTCCTATGGCTCACCCAAACGAGTTGGATTCCATCCTTAACTCGTGGCTCTTCAGAGTACTTGGTCTTGAGGATGGCAATCTCAAACCAAGTCCAATTACCAGCAAGAGGATCATCGCAATCGCCTTGGTCACGAGATTTGGCAACCAGCTTCATGCAATGGATTCTCTGAATAGTATCCTTATCCAAGGGCTATAGCTCAGTTAGTAAATATCCCATATGGATATTAGAGTACGTATACGGATACACACTTGGGTATGGAACCATATCTTGTTGACGATATCGGGACCCTCGCCGGTGAGCTCTTTCTTTTTGTGGCAGGGGATCGTGTAGGTTCCCTCGGTGTAGTCGCTGGTGTTAGTCGGAAGAACTGGAAGTTCCTCGAGTTCGGAAGCGGTAAGCATTTTAGTGGATGTGAAAGAAGAAATGAAGTTATAAGATCTGTCCGGTATGAAGAAGAGTAGTGATGCAAAATGAACTTGACAGATCTTTATAGTTGTTGTCAGTGGGCTCATCTGCAGGCTTCAACAGGGGATAAGTGGCAATGTCGACGGCTATCCCGTACTATCTTCTATCATGACCCCGGGTTGTGCAGTATTTGGCCCTCTTTCCGGCAGTAATTCATTATCATGAGGGGCTAGAACAGAGGTTATTGATTTGCATATTCAGCTGTTCTGTGAAGATGCGCTAAAGAGTCTGGGTACGTGAGAAGCGAGAGCCTAGAATGTTAACTAGGGCCAATAGTGCCTTACCCCCCTGCTTTCACAACCGGAGAATGAGATTCTTTAATACAGACACGGGCCTTCAAAATAGCTATTTCTCTTCTTCGATCGATATTTAAGCTTAATATTGTAGTCAGAGTCACTGAACTTTGCATTGATACTCCATGGAATGGACAGCCTGTTCCAGCATTTGTTGAAGCCGAATGTGGGCTTCAGGGTCTTCAGTCGAGGCCGGGGTAGCGCCCTGGCACTGTAACTATTGATTCGGCAAAGAGTTAGGCGCTCTTTCAGGTGCTCCGCCTGTTCTGGGCCAGTCTACTGCAGTATCCTGTAAATAGTGCGTACAGTGGGGTTGATGAGAAGAGCCCAGGCCATTGTCGAAGGCAATTCCGTGAGGACAGAACCAAATAGAAACAGTAAAACTACTGCGCGGAGAAATATAAGGAAGAATTCGATGAATGAATATAAAGATAATAAGTAAATAGATGGTATCTAACCGAGATTCTCAGTATCAAGTCGCCAATACCCCTGCTCATTGATAAACTCCACAATTGCCTCTAAATCAGTTGGGCTGACGATGCGCTGCACCCAACCGCTCTCGCCATTGTAGATATAATACTGGCTGTTAATTTCGATAACGAAAATAACCTCATTGCTATGGTAGGAAGTTCTGAATAGCGGCCTGACTTCTCCTTGGATACCATAGTTGCTGACAAGATCAGCGACCTCTCCGTCTTCACCCCACTCATTATCGCTGCCGAAATATTCGTATCTGTTTGTCCAACCGGTTGGGGGTTTGACCTGCTGATTGTTAGTTAAGGGTGAGGTCATATTGGGAGAGATGACGGACATCGGTGTTGGTGACAACTTTGCCGTTGACTACTTTCGTGGGGCCCATTGTGTTTTGAATTGAAAGGTATCGACCTTTGACGTGTTTGAGATTAAGACGTTTGGAGATTCGAGCTGTAGATTATGAGAAATCACGCCATGTCAGTCCCTGCACGCTTAGGCCTCCCTTGCTGACAAGTCCACCTCGTGGCTGGCTGAATACGGAGCCATCAACGCAGCGCTCAAGCCAACACGACTGGCGAACTTTACGGCCCGGAACGGCACGGCACGACGCACGGTGAGTTCTCGCAACAACAAACTTAATCCCAATCCCAAAAGGAAACATCAGCATCAAACTATTGAGCCTTAACCTCAAAACGGCTTCACTCCCCTGTAATAGCAGCTGACGCTAGACCAGATTCTCTAGCCAAGGTATTTCAGCTCAGTACTAAAAGAAGTGGCGCATCCCCCGCACGCTCCAAACGCAATGAACAACCGCGTAGGCTCTGAATGCTGACGGTAAAAACGCCACTTTTCTTGGAATACGATAGTTTCGACAAATATTGGTACACGGCGCGTAATGATTGGCGTGATCGGCGTTGGGTTAGACAACGGCTGAGAAAAGTGGCTTGTCACGTACAGGAAGGGAGATGTGAGGAGACAAGAGAGTTTTCGTGGAGAGGATGAGAAAGTGAAAAAGCCCATCTCCCGGGTCCCGCGTTCCTTTAGATTCGTCGTTCTAGATTATCTGCCATTGAAGCACTATTTCTAGATCAATTGGCACAAATACTGCTTAATTTCGTTTAAAATATAATCTGCATCGTCTGACTGCGTCAAGATGTGGATCACAGACGCCTGCAAGGCATTCGTCTTGTCCTTCGTGGCGGTATTCCACTACCCGTCCATCTCAGACGATGGTCCCCATCAAGATGTTATGACTTTCACCCACAAACATTCTGGACCAGAAATAAACTATCCCTATTTCGACTCGCCCAGTGGTCCTGATCAGGACGGCAAGGTCTTCACATGCAATTACACTGACCTCATAGGCTGGAAGCCATGTACGACGGCCAGCGATCGCTCATGCTGGTTGAAGGGTCCTTATGGTCAGAACTTTACTATTAATACGGATTATGAGAACTTCTGGCCTATTGGAATTACAAGAGAGGTGAGTCAATAGATGCCAATACCGACATAGCCTGTTGTCTGACTCCTTATAGTATCACCTGAACGTGACTGACCAAGCCATCAACGGTGATGGTGTTGACAACCCATTCGGCAAGGTCTTCAACGGCAAGTATCCAGGCCCTTGGATCCAAGCTTGCTGGGGTGATCTCATCAAGGTCACCGTCCACAATCACCTTAAGTACAATGGTACAACCATTCACTGGCACGGTTTAAGACAACTCGAGACGTTTGAGATGGACGGCGTCAACGGCGTTACTCAGTGTCCCATTGCTCCTGGCGACAGCTATACTTACACATTCCGCGCCGTTCAATACGGTACATCGTGGTATCATAGCCATTATTCTCTGCAGTACGCTGATGGCTTGGCTGGCCCTATCACTATTTACGGGCCATCTTCTGCTCCCTTTGATGAGGGACGTAACCCAATTCTTATTACAGATTGGAGTCATCGCAGTGCTTTCCAGTCATGGCAGCGGGAGCTTGTGCCTGATCCAAGCAGACCTATGATGAATGGTGTTTTGATCAATGGCGTGGGTAACTTTGCTGGTAGTTTCCCTCGTGAGCGATTCAACATGACCGTTACCAAGGTAGGTTACTTCATAACACCAGCTCTCGTCAGTATACTGACAATTGATAGGGCAAGAAGTACGTTCTTCGCGTCATCAACACTTCCGTCGACACAACCTGGATCTTCAGTATTGACAATCACAACTTCACTGTCATGTCAACTGACTTTGTGCCCATCCATCCCTACTCGGTCTCTCATATCGTCCTTGGAATTGGTAATTATACCTGCATTGAACCAAACGGCAACTATCTTTGCTAATACCTAACAGGGCAGCGATATCACATTGTCCTGGATGCAAATCCCACCAACACCACTAAAATGCCTGCCAACCCTGACGGAAACTACTGGGTCCGAACTGTCGCAGCAGATCGGTGCAAAGGCTTCGAACCAGGCAATGAGCCTGATGAGCGACAAGGCATTCTTCGGTACAACGCCTCAAGTAAACTTGTGCCGACAACATTCCGAGAAGACTATTCCAAGGAGTGTCGGGACGAAGCTTATGAGCGACTTAGACCAGTCTTTGAGTGGAATATCGATCCCGTCAAGATAGATTGTAAGACGTACAAGTGCCCCAACGCTACATACTCTAACGCTTGGGTTACTAGATAACAAGGCCCAATTCGATATTGGCCTGGATCCCTATGCTCACAGACCAGAGCTCATGGATAATTTCACCTGGTGGGCGTTCGGCGAGGTTCCTCTCTGGCTCAACTTCTCCAACCCTACTATCCTTAACCTCAAGAACACCACCTGGAACCCTGACTACGCCGTGGACTTGGTTGTTCCTGATGAGAAGAAGGATAAGTGGATTTACATTGCTATCACTGCCCCTCCAGCCAAATTGAACACCAAGCCCAATAGGAGATTCTTTCCCGTTGCTCATCCTGTAAGTAACACTTGCTGTGTCTTGCACAATTGGTCTAACATGCTTTCCAGCTTCATCTCCACGGGCACGACTTTGCGCTCCTCGCCCAGGGAACCAACTATTCTGACTTGGACACTGGCAAAGTCAAGCTGAAGTTTGACAACCCTCCGCGTCGAGACGTTGCACTTCTCCCGTCGGGAGGATATCTTGTTGTTGCTTTCAGGGCCGATAACCCAGGCTCTTGGCTGTTCCATTGTCATATTGCCTGGCATGCTTCAAGTGGTCTGGCGATTCAGATCTTGGAGCAGCAGAAGCGGCTGAACTGGCTTATGGACCATTACCCTGAGAAGATGGTGGAGGTGAACAGGGTTTGTGACAACTGGAATAAGTGGTTCAACAATAAGGACAACCATTATAGCAAAATTACTTTCCAGGATGACTCAGGTATTTAATGAACATGAACGAAGGCTGGGTGATGGGTACATTATGGGAAGTGCCGACAAGAACACTGTGGCCAAGAGAGACCATTGGAGTGATGGCATATAGCTGCAAATTTGCACACAGCCTTATTGTTAATTATTACACTTATGACGGATTGCTTACATTTACTCCTATGTCCCGCGTATAAGTACATGCTACTAAGTCATAACAGAGGGCGTAAAGTGAAAGGTACCACCAGACGGAGTGATGATTTGTGGGCCATTGCCAGGGTTAATGCTCAAGTGTCCTTCGCCAAGATGAATAGGCTGAATTCCCGTCGAGTAGTTGTTGAAGATATAACCTGAAAGTGCATTTTCAATGGAAGGAGGGGTATTTTTGATCTCTTTCAACGCAGCCTTCAACTCACGCCATTCACTCTCATTGATAAGAGGAACCTTGACAACTGCATCAAGACACATGAGCATTTTCTTCATCACGCACTCAATCCTCTCGTTGTCGTCAACAACAGAGCGATACCGCTCCATGAACGACCTTTTCTCATCAGGGTCAGGTGTTGCTGTTTCCAGAAGCACATAAAGTTGGCGTCCGAATGGGTGGCATTCGTCAGCCATCTTTTGCAACTGAAAATGGTCGTTGGAGTGTTCCGTGAACTTTGATTTGACGGATGTCAAGATGCCAAGAACGAGAGGCAGCCTGTTTCTGACAACTGTGAAAGCTTTCGGGACTTCAGTTGATTCGTCGATGAGAGAAGAAGTCTTAATCGCTCGACTGACTGAACAAATGGCGTCGTCGAGAGACATTGCCACGTACTTAGGTTTGACCGACATCGTAGCCGAGTTTTTTAACACAAGAATAAACACGGATTGGAATAACCGTTTGGTAGTGTGACGTGAGACAAAATGTAAAACTGAGCTGTAGTACCAAACGGGGCGTATAACAACATGTTATACAAAGGCGTTTATGCCTCGGAACTAACGCCCGATTAGATAGGAGATAGTATGGGGGTTGAAAATAGGATACAACGGCGGTCGCTGGTTTGGGTCGCCAAGGATGATGGGCATGTCAGCATTGTCACACCACAACGGGGATCAATTAGGCTCTGACGCAGCGATGAGAGAGGTTAATGAATAGCTTGTTTCTTAGATCTCAGGTCTCTTGTGCGAATAAGATTACCTTTGTATCTCCATGCTACTGGATTTTATTCACATATTTTCCTCACCAGGCCAGGTTATCTGCTTGTTATTACCCTATGCCGGTGTGAGCAGATGACCACACAGTCCTGGAAGTTCTAGCACTGTGGTGACTGGAGGAGAAGCCTGGCTGAAGCCTGCAGGATGACTGCGTCGCGAAAGGTTGTAGCGGTAGGTCTTCAAGAGACGTTGATTCGAGGTTCAAAGCCTTCGTGCGGGGTGAGGCATTTTGGGGACATCGTTTGCGATGTAGTTCATGCGTCATAGATATAAAGATGTTTTCAAGCCGCATAGCCCGATATTGCAGTTATAATAATAATACCCTTCCCGGGGAGGATTGGATAAAAGCATAATGCGGCTGACTACACTCTTACACCCGGAGCAAAACCAACAAGTTCTAAACCTGGGTGCACAGCTTTGATCTTCTCCCCCATGAGATTCCCGCACCGGGTCTAGTACTTTATAGATAAGTTTTGTAAAAGATTTACCTAGTTTCATCCCGACATGCCATCCGCGCACCAAGATGCAAGAAAGGTCACAGCCGAGAACAAGGCCAATGGCATACAGCCATTACACCAGGGAGATGGAAACCTGTCCATCCACACTGGAGAGCATGGCAGCATGACCAACGTGAGGCAACAAAATGTCTATCACAACTGCAGTGAGATCATTAGCGCCTTTTCGTTGGTTTATATATATACTAAAGGTCGCTAGCTGTAATTGATGTACAACAATACAAAGACGGGACTGGTAGCGGAATAATAAAACCTACTAGTGAGATGATTCAAGAATCGCACGACATTCATACGTGAACTGACTGATGATATAGAGTCCGATATTATCGATTGGATCACAAGTATATGTTCTGGAGACGACCAAGTCGTACTACATCGTGCCCTGCTTTCCGAAATTGTTCCTGGAACTGGGACTTGGATCCTGGAAAACAGGGAGTTTCAGGCATGGTTAGATGGCCCGAATAAGCTTCTTTGGATGCACGGAGACCGTAAGTACTATACTGAATCAATCAAAATCGTGTTAGAATTCTGATGAATTGTTTAGTTGGCACAGGTAAAACCATGCTCACGTAGGTATAAATTATGAGTCGCAGTATACCTCACCTACTAACCCTATCTACCAGATGTCTAATTATCCAGGAATTCGAACAACGAAGCCGCGATCAGGAAATCGCTTGTATCTATATATACTTTCGTAGCACTCAGATAAGCTTCGAAAGCATCGTACTGGACCTTTTGAAGCAACTTCTCCAACAACAGAAGGCAGGGGAAATCGCGAAAGATTTATCCGACAAGTATCTCGAGTGGTGCCGTCATCGCAAGTATCCCTTACTACCAGAATATCAGGGGCTACTCATCACACTATGCAAAATATTCTCGCAAGTCTTTCTAGTTATTGATGGTCTCGACAACTGCATCGATACCATTGGAGAGAGGAGCCAGCGGCTTGTCGAAAATATGATAAGAGCTTTGCGGAGTCATGCGAAAATCCTAGTCACCTCACGCAGTGATGTGCTCAGCGAAGAGGCTATCAATCCCGACCTTACACTACGTGTAGTGCCCAGAATCCAAGATATCAGGCTCTACGTTGAGAGCCGCATCGACAGCAAAGTGCCCTTGACAGAACACCCAAATCAGCCCACGACTCCAGTTCTAAGGAATGAGATCATAGACAAAGTAACAGATGCTACCAAAGACATGTAAGTAAATTCGTAATAATACCCACTTTAATGGATCAAGTTACTGACAGAACAGCTTTCTGATGACAAAGCTTGATATGGATTACTTGTGCCAGCAGGGAAGTCTAGGTCTCGTGAGAAGCGCGCTCCATCAGCTACCACGCAGTGTTCGCACAGCCTTTGCAACAACGATCCAACGAATTAAGACGATAGACGCATCTCAGAATATGGCTTCTTTGCGAGGTTTAGCACAGCACACACTGACGTGGGTTGCCAATTCTATCACAAATATTACAGCAGACCAAGTCAGGCTGAGCTTCGCGCTCCGGTACTGCCAGAGGACATTCGACGAAGCATTTATGGTGACGACACATCAAATCATGTCGGCATGTGCTGGCCTAGTTACAATGAACCAGGAGACTGGAATGCTCCGCTTTGTTCATGAATCTGTTAAACAACATCTTACGGAACATGATATCATTCCTCGCAAAGCTCACATATTCATGGCAGAAACCTGTCTTCGGTGTCTCTTACTCGATCCTCGTCCAACCGCGAAGTCAAGTAACTCTGAAGTTTCGTGTGAGAAGCCTCTCATGGAATATAGCGCCACAAACTGGATTCATCATATCCGCCAAGGACGGCATGAAAATGAAGCCTGCGATGCTGAGGACCTTGCCTTGAAATTTCTTAAAGATGACCATAAGGTCCAACGGGCTTTTGAAGCAACGTGTGAGAGACAAACTACTGCATATCGTGGGATGACAGGACTTCATGCTGCAGTCTACTTTGGCGAGCATCGCTGGGTGGATAAGCTCGCTCAAGACGCCCTGCAGGCCAGTGGTCACATAGATTCTGTATGTTCAGATGGTCAGACAGCTTTGCATTGGGCAGCGAAGTATGGCAAAGAACATATTGTAGGGCTACTCATAGAACGTGGAGCCGACCTCAATCTCAAAGATAACAACCGAGATTCTCCACTCCATGTCGCCTTAACATGTACTACCACGGACTGTGAGGGTGTTGTCAAGAGGCTGGTCAACGCTGGAGCGAAGCTGGATATCCGTGGAAGAAGGGGACGAACGCCACTAGCATGGACAATCAGATACGGCCCACCATCGATTGCGGTCATGCTCGCCCGCAACCCAGAGATCGTCAACGCAGAAGACGAGCTTGGATGGACCTCACTTCGAGAGGCAATCTCCCAAGGCCAACCAGAGATTGTATATCTTCTGCTCAAGAACGGTGCCGATCCAAATTGTGCTTCAACTGTCGATGACTGGACACCCCTCAAGGCTGTGGCGCAGGACGGTGATGAGATAATGGCTAAGCACTTACTCCGAAGTGGTGCCAAAGTGGATGAGCCAGACGAAGTCGAAGGGTTCACGCCTTTGAGGTGGGCAATGAAGTATAACCACGTCCATCTCATCCAGCTTCTACTTCGTCACGGAGCTGATCCCAATGCAAAATCGAAAGACGGTACCACGCCACTTATCTCAGCACTAAAGGACATGAACGGAAACAAAAGCTTAGCCTGGATACTAATCGAAAATGGCGCTCGAACTGACGAACAAGATAAGAATGGACGAACAGCACTTCATCACGCCATCCGCAGCTCACATCGATCAATAGCTTGGCTTTTAGTAACACATGGTGCTGCAGTCAGCATTCAAGACAGCTCAGGCCTTACCGCCCTCGACTTTGCAGTAGAGAACAATGATCTGTCAGCTTGTTGGCTGTTGTGCGAACATGGAGCCAAACCTGGACAACAAGGAAAGCAAGGCTTCACAGCTTTTCAACGAGCAGCAGTGCTGGGCCATATAAAGATAATGCAGTATTTCCTCACTCAAGATGTCGATATCGACCAACCTGATGATCTGGGCAACACTGCGCTTCATCATGCACTCTTGAAGCACAAGAATGCTGTGGCTACACTGCTTCTATACTCGCAAGCATCTCTAGACCTACAAAATCATAAGGGACTCACAGTTCTTCATATCTCTACCCTCAACCAAGACTGCGATATGATGAGGGATCTACTCACGCGTGGAGCATCATGTCATATCAAAGACAACTCAGGTCGAACGCCTCTTCATCGTGCGGCTAACGCCAAATTTGAGGATGGATTGGACTTGCTGATACAGGAGTCAACGGTACTTGATGTCGCCGATGATGATGGGGCGACTGTATTCCACCTAGCTGCTTTTATAGGCAGCAAACGAGCTGTTAGGCAACTAGTAAGCCGTGGTGCTAAAATTGATGCAAAGGATAATTGGGGTCAAACTCCAATACAAGTTGCCAGAGAACGAGGACATGATCATTTGGTATCATATCTGAGAACTATAAGCCTACACTAGTTGGATGAATGATGATAACACTATCTAAACTCTCTATATGCAAGCGGCCACCTGTAAGATAGTAACTATAACTTTGTTCAATTTCTATGTCCAGCCTTTCATCTAAAGTAATAGGTCCCAGTACTAGAATGCTGAAAGTTGATCTGAGAGCCTGTGCCAATGTTGAAATTCAAGTTCCCATTCTCTGCATGCGCGATTTGAAGACCGGCGCCCCAGTTATGGAAAGTCATGGGCTGATGGTGATTTTCTTTGTCTTCTTCGTTGATTGCCATGATAGCACCGTTGAGGAGATCTGTAATCTCTTCTCTTGTCGGGATCTTGATAACGTGATTCAATGTTAATGCCTGCAAGTCTGCAAGAATCCCATCCATTAAGCTATCAACTTTATGTTCTTTAGGAAGCATCTTGACCGCCCTTTCAAGCTTTTTCCATGTTGCTGTTTTCGCTGGAAGGACCTCTGCCCGAAGCAGCCTCTCAAGTTGTGCGCTTTTGTCGTGACAGGCTTGCAGAGTTTCTTTCAGAGCCAGGCTCATTGTCGAAGTCTTGTAAGAGTCAGAAACCCCGTTCAACGCTATCGTGAGCGTCTCTTGAATGAGAGGCAGCCTGAAGGCCACATCTTTGAAGTTGAAAGGTAATGAGGATGTATCGGTGACTGCATTGCATACTTTGACAGTGGCGTCAATGATTGCAATAGTCGCCGAAATCAGGCCAACAATCTCAGCGCCAGACATTTGGGGTTGGTTCGTTACAATTTGGTGGATGATCAGAGTACCATTACGAAGGCCAGATTGTGCGAATATATTGAATTATGGAAAACCATAACACCGATACAAAGATCTGCATTGCTACGTACTTGGATTTTCAGCCCCGCCCGAGAATCCGCCAACTTGTGGCCTGATCTGTAGTCAGCATGCATATTCACAACCTCCTCGCAGCACAGCCTTTATTAACCAGGTAAGGCGTATTTAGAGGTCGGGTAACAGTTAAGGAGGTTCGGGCACTGATACCCAGGCATCGCTTGGCACGGTCTTACCAACCACTTTATCTAGGACAAGTGATGGCAACTTCCATCCAATAAGAAGATCTCATTCCGGAGCCTGATATCGAGAAAACAGCCACAAACACGTTGATCAAAATGCTGACGATTTCCTCAAGGACAATTCCACTTCCATTGTATTGGCACATATAGTTTTACAACTCTTACAATCAACTTCCCAACAAATCACCTTAGCAAGCTAGTTGAAAGCCTGGATCATTCAAGATAAGGCAACCTGTTTTTATCTTCCTGAAAGAGCGAAGCCTGTTGGACATCAACATGGAAGACGTTCCAAACAAGAATTTTCAAACTCCCTACATTACAGATGAGGAGGCATCAATATCTCGCGAGTGAGTGCGCTATTCTTCTGTTGCTCGGACTGTCTAATTTCTATCTGGTAAGAACTCGGCGTAGTTCCCGTAAGCCAAGGCCAGACCAAAATGATCGTTCCAAGGACATCAAATCAGCACCTGAACCTCCAGCAGGGGTTAGAAACTCAGATGAGCCGAAAATTCCTGCTCAGCCCTCGAGTCCATCTCTAGACCCTAGCACCTTGAGACAACGATTTGCTGAGAGGAAGATCCGCCCGAGGGGAGCGGTTGCACCCAGACGGCTATATTTCGAAGAGTCTATGGACAAGACACCATGGGAGACGGCCGATAATGATACTGACGACTTTCACGCTTATAATCCATACCCAGAACCATCCACTGCTATGCTTTACAGCTCAGGAAGCAGGCCAACCATGCCGCGTTATGGCCCTCCTCCACCAGTTCAACAAGTCCCAAATTACTCTAGACACCGACCACAATCAACTCCTGCTGTGCACCAGCCAATGTCAGGCCAACATCACTCTGCGACAGATGCGCGTGATGCTAGTTACAGAGTTTCAAGCCAACCTTCTGGATCGCAACCATATTCCTCACTTGATCGAGAGGAGGTGGAAAAGATTGCTAAAGCTTATATGGAAAACGAGCAGACAAATTGGAGAAAACAAGAAGAAGCTACAAAGAAAGACACACAGCGCCAACTAGAAGCTAAGCGAGCACAGATGGAACTTGACATAAGAAATCAGTATCACTCAGAGCTTGAGTCTGAGCGAAAGAGAATTGCAAAAGAGATGGCCAAAGAACGAGACATTCGTGTTAAAGCTGAAAGAGATTACATCGCTGCCAAATGGGAGGAAAAAATAGCTGCACAGTCCGAAGCCAGAATTAAGTCGGACAAACAGATGCAAGTCCAATTAGAGCAGGCAGCCGAGAGAGAACGAAACCTCGGAGAGAAGATTGCGCAGGTTGAGTCTCAACTTGAAGCACAGCGAGCTGGCCAGGACGAGATACAGCGCAAGATGATTGCAGAGTCGAAAGAGACTTCACGTCAACTTGAGGCCAGAATTGAATCCGAGTCCAGACATAGAGAGCATGCTGAAGATGAGCGCAACAGTCTGGTCGAAAAGCTATCCATATCGGAAAAGCTCTATCTCGCAGAGGTTGATAAGAGCATATTAGCAAACAACGAGTGCGGCAAATTGCAAGCACAACTCTCTCTATCTGAAATGAAGGTCAAGACAAAAGACGAACGAATCGCAAAAGTTGAGGATGATCGTGATGATCTTAGCAAGAAGCTCATGATAAACGAGCAAGCGCGGAAATTGAAAGAAGCTGAAAGTCAGTCAATCCAAGACGACCACATTCTGCTGCAGAGAAAAGTCACCGAGTTAGAAGAACGCCTCACATCGGAAGCCAGCCAGAGGGCAGAGTTGATGAAGGAATACAGTGAACTGCAAACACAGTATTCTAGATTGCAGGAGCAGTACAATGATAAATTGGAAGAAGAAGACAGGGAGGCAACCGAAATTGAAAGAGTTCTTGAAGCTGAACGAAGTCTTGTCGCGTCTGCAATGACGTCTAGGTTCGGTGAAGAGGTCGCGGAACTAAGAGAAAGCATGGAGATAACGATGAAGGAAGAAGCAGAATCTAGGCTCGCACCGATACAACAAGGCCTAGTGATCTTGGCGGCGAAGCTTTCCTCAGAAACCGCACTCAGACAAAGGGCAGAAAACGACCGCGATGACTTCCGCGCCGAACTTTTCGATATGAGGCAGCGCGCTCATAGACTGCAAACACAATATGAGCAAAGCTCGCGAAATCGCTATGGCGAGATCCAAGAGCAACGAGTTATTGCAGGCAATCATGCTGGTTTTAGGCCACTCGACCAAGTTGAGCATCGGGAAAGGGGTCACGGCAGAACACGCACAGAGCGACTATCAACTAGACCGCCGGTTCCTGATGCACCGCAATTTTTCATGGGGCAAAACGAAGTAGAGGATTTCTCAGATACTGGTCGAAATAGTAATGGACATTACTGCGTTGACCCTCAGACTGGCAGGTATTCCGACAACCGGCTAAAGGACAACATGGGAAGTTTCATTAACTGGAAGGCCATGCATGGCTATAATCAGGCACCTACATCTAGCGGGTACCTTTGTCAGGGCGCAGATGGCCAAATCTATATGGCTTATCCTGGCAAACGACATGACCCCTTTGACCAGGGCAATCGTTCAGATTCAGCAACCGCTGATAGTGACCTGGATCACGAGGAAAATATGAATGGGACACCTATGGAGTCCACGACGACGGCCTCGTATCACTCTGCTAAGCATCAAGAGCTAATCCCGCTAGAGGATATGAAGACGAGCCAGCACGATGAATATGTTCCTGTACAAATCCCCAATGGTAGAAGAAGGGCAGATGATCACTCGAAGAGCCCCAAAGAAGGAGTGTCTGATCATACATCCAATCTTCATCAACCTTCTCCTCTCAGACCAGTGCAGTTCAAACTCGACAATGAAGATGGCACTCAGGATCTGGATGGTGGACGCGACTTTCAAGGTGATACCAGGCCCGAATCTCTTCGAAATGCCCAAATGAGGCCTCAACAACATTCCAGCAGCGAGGTGCCAAACTCTACAGAACATGTGCCTGCATCTGACCGGGGAACTCAACATGGAGAAAGATATTCCGTTGCATCTTATCCCTTTCATGCAGGAGAGCCAACGCTTCTCCTACCGTATGCGGATCCTATAGGAAGGCCCGTTTATCTACTTCCCAATCCAAGTGGTAGAATTGTCCGGGCAACACCAAAAGGGAGATTGGTGGAGGAAGACCAAAATGGCGTTTTATGGGGCTTCCAGAGATCTACACCTCTCACTCACTTAGATCCTAGAAATAAGAATACCCCAGGGAGACCAGATGTTGCGAACAATGTATCCTAAGTTAAGAAGGAAGCATATTTGCAAAAAGAGACATTTGCATTTGTTGAAACTAATCGTATAAAGAGACTACATTATCATCAAGAAATTCTCTCGGAACATAAAGATACCTCGATAACAATCTTCTAACCAGATTGCAGTTATCGTGGGAGACTAGAGGACCTCAGATGGTCTTACGGGTACCTGATACCAAAGACGGGCGACTCAGACTTGTCCCAGTCACTCTCCTTCTTCTCATCTCCAAAGATTCTCAGCGCACGATAAGCAACCTTGTACTTTCCAGCAGGTGCATATCCTCCATCAGCAAGCTTTCCATTCCAAACAACGTTGCCCTTGCCCATGGGGTTCCACAGATTAGGGAAGCCAGCAGGTGCACCAAGGCTCTTGGCAGTAGAGTTACCAGAGACGGGAATCAGTTCAGCTTCAAGCTTGGCTGATCCAAGGGCAAGCTTCCATGCAAGAGCAGGAGCAGGCTTGTCGTCGGTGGCGTTCTGGCCCTTGACGGGAAGGACGAAGGTGGTGTTGGCGGGGACAGGGTTGAGCTTGTCCTTGTCGTTGGACTTGCTGATCCAAGTATCATTAGAGCCGAGAACCTGAGCCTTGTGAAGAGAGCCAGTCAGGCCTTGGTAAGGCAGGGATAGGGAGACACCAGTTCCGTTGACAGCGATGTATCCTGACCAAAGTGCAAGGCGCTTAGCATCGAGACCCTCAGGAGGAGTTGGCATAACCTCGATGGTAACAGAGTCACCAGCGCCAATGCTGACCTTGGCTTCGCTGAACTTGAGGCTGGCGTGGGCATCTGTAACATCGTTGGGGAACTTAGAAGCATAGATGCTGTCCTTAGCAAGAGTGTAGACACTCCTGGTAGGAATGTGAGAGATGCTAAGATCAAGATCCTTCTTGCCAGTGTTGTGAAGAGTAAAGTTGCGAACCTCGACGAAGTGGTCTGTATCGTTGAAAGCCAGACTGGAGTGGCTCAGTAAGAGGGTGGAGTAAGCAGCGTCATAAGCTTGAATCATACCACCACCCTGTTGGGGCACAGGAGCAAGGTAGTCGTAGTACTTAGCACCGTCGTTGAAGAGGTTAGGGTTGGCAGTAGAAGACAAAAGGTTCTCAAGAACTTCAGGGTCAAGAGTACCGCGGACCTCTGCAATGAGAGCAATGACACCAGCGACCATAGGGCAAGACATAGATGTTCCAGAAAGAACAGCATAACCGCCCTTCTTGAGAGGATATGTCGAGAGAATGTTTCCACCTGGTGCACCAAACTGGGGCTTCACATCGAGCTCCCAAGTAGGTCCCCAAGAGGAGTAAGTGCTAATAGCGCCACCAGTAACGTTGTTCTGGCTCTCTTCCAGAAAGACCATTCCGTCAGAGCCGTCAGACATCTCGAGTGTGACAGTAGATCCGGCCTTCAGAAGCTGAACCCACTTGGTACCAGTCTTTGAGGTGACCATGCCAGCAGCACGGATGCCCTCAACAGTAGACACATCCATGGCGGAAGCACCGCTGGCAGCATTGTTGTAGGCAAGGAAGTACTTGGCACCATGCTTAGCAGCGTTCTGAGCCTTCTGAACAAAGGTACAGCTTCCACGACGGACCAAAACGATGTATCCGCTGAGATCAGGAGTATCGGCAGGGTAAGGATCGCAGCCACCGTTGGGAGTAGTTGGATCCAGGTTAGGAGCCCAAAGAGGGAGAGTGACATTGCCCCAGGCAGCGGGACTACCAGCAGTTGAACCAAAGTCGATCTTCTTGCTGGAGTTATCGACAGTGTAGTGAGAAATATTGAGAAGAGAGACGTAGTCG
Organism: Fusarium algeriense; assembly: GCA_002982035.1. Classification (NCBI taxonomy): domain Eukaryota; kingdom Fungi; phylum Ascomycota; class Sordariomycetes; order Hypocreales; family Nectriaceae; genus Fusarium; species Fusarium algeriense. The sequence goes on along the minus strand of PVPY01000302.1, from coordinate 55,363 downwards.
CTGTTGTCGTAGGAAGCGATGGCCATAACCTTGTTACCGTTGGCAGCAGTGCTAGCGTAGAACATACCGACATCGCCAGAGTTGCCAGCAGAGACAGTGCAAGGGACGCCCTTCTCGACGATTCGAGAGACAGCAACGGCCCAAGGCTCCTCAGACCATCCGCTAGGGCCTCCAATGGATGCAGTGATGATGTCAGCGCCATCTTGGTAAGCCTGGTTGAAAGCTGCAATGAGAACATCGTTACCAGCTTCTCCGGAGCATCCGAAGACTCTGTAGGCGCCAAGGGTAACTCCGGGAGCAGCACCAGTGAAGCCATATTCGTTCTCTTGAGCAGCGATGATACCAGCGACGTGAGTTCCGTGACCTTGGCAATCCATGGGATCTTCATCGGGGTAGACAGCGTTGAAACCGTCATACTTATCTCCGACGAAATCAGTACCGAAAGAAACGAGACATTCTTTGCCAAAGCAGCCGCCCAGAGCAGGATGTTTGTAATCAATCTAACAACGTCAGCCAGAGTCCAAATTAATAAGTATGTAACTTACACCAGTGTCGACAACAGCGACCTTGATACCATGTCCAGTAACACCCTTCTCTCTCAGCTTATCAACCTGAGTCTGGACATGAGGTGAGAATGTATCAGCAGTATCATTCACATCACGCTTCTGGAGCGGAGCCTTCATGCCAGGCGAAGCAATCGATTCAACGCGTGGCTTGGGAATGCTGTAGACCTTGACAGGCCACATATTCTTGACAGCTGGAAGAGCAGCCATCTTGGCGGCCATGTCTTCGGCGGTAGAAACATCGTCAAACTGGATTGAAACGCCCTTGAAGAGGTCGTAATCGAATTTGACACGGGTGGTGTACTTGTCATCAGCAGTTCTGTAAAATTTGGCAGTATCCTACTACTATTAGCGGGCTGATAATTGCGTTGGTGGTGAGCGTACGTGGTTCTCTTCGAATTCAAAGATGTAGGCACCTGGAACGTGAGTAACAGCGGTACCCTGTTCAGTGTCTTGAACAGCAGTGGACAGCCCTGCGAAAAGCAGAGCCGTCAATCCTAAACGGACCATAATGAATGTGGGTAGTTGGGTAAAAAGAGTGACTTGCAAAGAATGACAGCAATAAAGAGTGTGAAACAGTCAAAGAGCGACAGGATACCAGAACGAGTGGTTGAAGAGAAGAGCTTGGCAGATCAACAGCATTAAGAGAGCATTATATAGGCTATACGGAGTATTCCGTCCATCTATATGCAGGAACATGTGATGTCCCAGCGATAAAAAAGTTAATCCTGCATGACTTTCCATAACTGCTTCATATCTACTCCCTTTGAATCAGAAGTTCCAGTCCAATTACCATAAGTTCCCGGGACATTTCTCAATTCGACAATGGTCTTATCAAGAGACCTACCAGTTTAAAGTTAGCGTAGGGAAGATCGGACTCGATGATCGAATGAGAGGTTAGGTGCTAGCCTTGGCATTCAGGGGAACTACAGGGATTAGAGTTGCACTCGCGCGGCGTTGCGTGTCTAATGGAGGGCTTAGCCCGTGGAACTTTTATCGAGTGCCGGACTCCGCTGGTGGTCCGTAATTTTATTGATATGCATGTATGTCGATTGATGCAGTAGGTAGATACAGAAGGGCTTTTTGGATCGTGGATTTGGATTTGGGTTTCCTATCGGGGTTAGAGAAAGATGGCGACATAACGGTGCGGGACGATTCCGTAGAACGCGGATTAAATGTCTGGTATAGTTCACGCTGATAGATAGACTCAATAATGGCCATGCAGAAGTTGAGGTTATTCAGGACCATTGTAACAATTATACTTTGGCTAATGGATGATCACGTTATTCTCCGACATTACAGCGTATCAAGTGGTTTTCTCCAACTAACTTCTTGTTCGTATATAGCCAAAATAAACTTTCGCCTTACCCTGTATGAACTCTATCTGACGGGAACCTGATTCACTTCCGTAACCTAGCCAAAGGTTAATGAATGCCGTATTTCCATGTATCTCAGGTGCAATTGGACTGTTGCCAATAAGTTTCATTATTATACCTCAAGGAAGTTGAGTAATGGAAACGTTCTACAGAGCTGTTGGAGAGACTGCAAGCCGTAAGAATTTGTTCTACAGAGCGAATAAAGTTCAACTGAGAAATAATGCATCAAATCGGTTGCCAAAATTCATTACTAGTTGCTAGTCCTGCTCAGTAAAGACGGATGTCGCTCAGAGTTCTCAAGCATTAGAAGACTTGAAACAATTGTATTAGAGGTGAGAATAACCTAGTTAAAGAATTTACAAAGTTGATTCGAGTTATGCTGATTTATATAAGTATGTTTATTGTCAGGGATCATATATTGGTCTATGAAAAGCTCCTCACCGTTATGCTGCCATCTAACCTTATTAATAACCCTGTATCAGCAGGCGGCCGCTAGAGGCACAGCCAGCTGTGCCTCTAGACCTGACCCACGTGACTTATTGGCACAGTAGCTGTGCCTTTAGATATCCTTATGTAAGCTCAATGTGTGATAGGATTTGCAGCCAGTATATACAATATTATAACTCAACCACACTTCCACAAATTACCCTCATATAATAATAAGCATAGTACTTAGAAATAGCCCTTTTCCTAAGCTTTTAAATAGTATATATAATATATATATTGACCTATTATAACCTAATTTAGATATAGGGGTTCTAATGTTAGTATACCTACTGCTAATCTTCAGCATCTTTCTCGGCAGCCCTCCAAACATAACCTACTCCGCAATGATTTAAGAAAGGCTATGCCTATATTTCCCTTTTAACATTCCTCTCAACCTATTCAGTTTCAAGCCTATCCCAATTAAGATAACTTATTATCTCTTCCTTAATCCAGTCTCTAATGCCTCTACCTACCTTACAGTAACTACCTATTTACTTCCAGTTAAAGCACTAATTATATTCAGCCTTACTATAACGCTAGGGAAGCTTTATAGCCTTACAGTACTATTAGTTAGTCTTTACTAATCCCTAAGGTAGTATAGCATACTATACCTCTCGGTCTGCTTTATAGCGTTAGTAGATAGCATAAGGATTATTAATACCTAATACATTAGCCTTACTTTATGCAATAGCTATTAATAGTCTAGCCACTAGAGAAGACGTAATATAGGTTTTTATCTCAATTGTTATCTCAGTTGTTATCTCAGTTATAGTCTCTATTATTATATGCACTCTATTAGTAGGAACTCTAGAGGCCCCTATAGGGGTAGCTAGAGATAATAAGTATATTATTAATCTTAATACTATATATATTACAGTATGAACTATTATAGAGATTTAAGTAAGAGCTACTGTTATAGTGGCCTAAGTAGGAGTTTGCAAGATGTATTCCTAGCGTAAGGGGCATGCTTTAGACTTTATTATATAGCCTAACTAATAACACTTTAAGCATATTAGTAGTGCCTTAAGTCATATTATATACTTAACTGCCTTAAATGCATAAGGCTCTCGTTATATGCTTATTGAGGGTAATACCAATATAGCCCTAAAGCGGTTAGACTATATAGGAGGCTTAATGAGAAGTTAAGGGTTACTACTGCATTAAATATGCCAATATAAGTAGAAATAATATATTTATAACAGTTAACTTTAGTATAATAAAGGCTAAATCGTATAAGCATATAGTAGCCTAAGAGTTCTATTAAAAGTGCCTATATAGGGAGGGAGTTTATATAACAACCGAGATCGTTAGATATTAACTAAACGAAGGGCCTTATATAATATCTAGCTATAAATGTTACCGTATAATGCCCTAGATAGCTTTAGAGGAAAGCTAGCTTGCTACTTTACTTAGTTATTCTTAAGCTCGGCTAGCTAGTTCATTAAAACTAGTTTAATATACCTCTAGGCCTTAAAGAGGTTAAGCTAGGAGGTCTTAAGATATAACTTAATAAGTTGATAAATACCCTCGCATCGTAATGTAATATATTAGTTGAAGTAAAGGTATTAATCGACCTAGGCCTTAACGAACCTCTCCTTATAGAGATCTAGCTAGGTCTTAGTAATATAGCTAACCTCACCTATATAGTCCGGTATATACTTCTTCTTAAACTTATTAAGCTTCTAATAGTATAGATCCTCGCTACTAGAGGCTATAAGATTATACTAAGAGGAATAGAACTGCTTTTACTTCTCTTACCCTTAAAGATCCTTTAAATCCTTAGTAAATATACCTATATAATAACGTAATACTACCTTATTGATATGCTATAAGTATAGTAATGATATTGACTGTAGAAAGGAAGAGGCTATAGCATTTATACAGGCAAGGCACCGGTCTGTAAGTATTACAGAAGGGTAGTCTATACCTATAACCTTATAGATAGACCGTAGCTATATAAGAGCCTACTTATAGTCTTGCTCTTCCTTACTACTAAGGAATATAAATGTAATATAGAAAGACTATTAGTAAGTATTAATACTAATAGTATTAAGGAGTGGCATCTTATACTTATTAGTCTTATATATATAGTCTAATATAAGTACTTTAAAATAGGATTTAAGGTATATAAGTGACTTTAGATATATAAATAATACTACTGTAACTCTACTATCCTTAAGATGTATTTAATTCTAAAAGCCCTTATTATTAAGCTAATTTATAAGGGTATATATATTACTTTAACCCTTAATAAGCTTTTGCTTGCCTTATGCAATATAGTTATAGATATCCTTTTATATAGTAAGTATTCCTAATGTATTTTGTAAATATAATATAATAGCCTTTAGTATAAAACCTAAATTGGCTAGTTACTTAACTATTAACCTATCTAGGCTTAATAATTAACAATATATAGGGTATACTATAGCATTACTTAGCTTATAGTTATATTTATAATGACTATAATTAGGGCGATACTTTAGAGACTATATAGCCCTACTTTAATCCTCCTTAGCTATAATAGAAAAGAGGCAGCCTGTATAGCGTGATATAGTATTCTTCTTTTATATCCTTATTGTTAAAGGAGGCTTTATGCCTCAGTTATAACAGTAGATAACCCTAGTCCTTCTACTAGGGGTCTTCTAAGAGTTCTTAACTATAAAGGCATAGCCTTATTTTTAGGCCTAGGCGTTAATAGCGGTAACGAGGTCCTTTCGTAAGGGAAAGTTACCTTTAGGTAGGAGAACATCGTTAGGGAAGTAATTTAAGGCATCAGTTAAGTTCATTTTAAGTACAGAAGAGTATAGTAAGCTCAATTAGCTTTATTTAAAATATCAACCGTTAAATTGGAAGGTCTAGGTTGAGGCCACATATACCTCTTTCAATATACACATTGAGCTTACATAAGGATATCTAAAGGCACAGCTACTGTGCCAATAAGTCACGTGGGTCAGGTCTAGAGGCACAGCCAGCTGTGCCTCTAGCGGCCGCCGTATCAGCAGCAATACCAGCTTTATGAGGCCATAATGAGCTTTTCCAACAAAGCCGCAACGCCCAGGACCTTTTCCTCTTCATATCTCCTTCCGATGATCTGTACACCGATATCAAGTCCCTGCATCGCTTGAGGGTTATACAATCCTCGTATCCACTCATCGATGGGGTTCCGAGGTGCATAATCGTGCAAATAACTATGACGCTCTTCCTCAGTTGCAGCGACATATATGCCCGACGACGCTAGATCAGAAGAATTTCCGAACTTTGCAAACGGGAACGACATGGCTGTGTAATCGAGGAAGTTCCATATCTTGGCGTACCCCGTCCATCGATGGGATCTATGCGGTACAGCGGTATGGGGACAAACAGGACTGATGATAACATCGACACAGGACTCTTGCCCTTCCTCGTGAGGACCAGCAGTCGCGTTCCACTTCTTGTTGTATGCCTCTTGCGCTGCGGTCTTGCGACGATTGAGTTGCCAGTATTCATATACCGAAATCGCCTTTGAAGAATTGACAAGGGCCTCGACATGGGGGATCATCGGCTCGCCTGCAACAGCGACTTCAGTCTTGATGTCTTTTCCACCATCTGCACGGTAGAATTGGTCTTGAATCGCGATGCAGCTTGAATGATCTGCTGTACTCCACGGAATGACTTTATGCCCTGCTTTTTCGAAGATTGCTACAGCACGACGAACAGCTTCTTGGATTTCTGGATGAGGTCGGACGACTCCATCGTCCATGATGACGCCGATGGTAAGTTTTCGCTTTTGAACGTCCTCAAAGTCGCCCTGCCGCCATGGAATCGGAACGACATTTGGGTCAAGCTTCCACGGTTCGTTGTTGAGACTTTCCTTGGTCATGGTGATGAGGTTGGAAAGTAGTGGACTCATAGGTCCAATCGATGAAGGAACGTGTGACTGTCCCTCGTGGGAATTCGCTGCGCCAGAGTATGAGAATCGTCCAGAAGAAGGCTTCAGTCCAAAAAGTCCGCATAGGTGACTCGGAACACGAATGGATCCTCCAATGTCAGTTGCCCAACCGCCAAGTGACCCAGACATAAGCATCAAAGCAGCTTCACCACCCGATGAACCACCTGGGGACAACTCAGGCCTTCCAGGATACGTCGTCAGCCCCCAAAGAGGGCTTTCAGTTTCGCCATACATGATGCTTTGCGGAATGATTGTCTTGGTTATGATAACAGCACCGAGCTTTTCTAGGATAGATACCATGACGGCATTGTCGCTGGCGGGTTTGAAGGATCGACCGACATAGCCTAGGGTTGTATCGACACCTGCAACGTTGAACTGATCTTTGACCGAGACTGGAATGCCGTGAAGAGGACCGATGAGCTTTTGGTGCTTTTGGAAGTACTCATCGAGATATTTCGCGCGTTGGAGCGCACTTTCGAAAAGAGGTTCGCTGATGCAGTTTGTCTAAGTCCATATGAGTCAAAGTTGCAAGTAAAGAGCTGAATACTCACGTCTTTGTGTGAGGCGATAGCCCTGGGAAAACGTCAGCAAAAAGAGTCGTAGTTTGCAGAACAAGCTGAATACCTGCGAATCGTAACAGAGACCAGTTTCTCTGCTGATAGTTGACCGGAGCTCAATTGCTTAAGAAGGAAAGAGATGTCGGCATGTTCTGGCACCAAGTTTTCGTCGCTCACTACGGAGAGTTGAGCTTCGCAGCTTTCAATGGCGGCATCCCGATCCGCCCTTTTCTGCTTGACAGTAGTCTCCCAATACATAGTGCGCATGGAATTCCGTTCACTTAATCAATCAAGCAAACAGGAAGTGTGAAAATTCTAGAAGGAAATTGTTGCTCTATTTAAAATACCGCGTTTGAAGGGAGACGCATCGTCAAGCTAGCGGTTCTAGAACCGGCACTTGTTCACCAAGATAAGACTTGCTCCGAGTTCGGCATCCATCGCCGATAACGTCCCCACACGGCGGCATAAAGCTGCCGAAACGCCGACCAATTGTTAAGTAGCAGACGATTTCGCAGCCATTATTACTCGATCATGTAGATTCTGAAAGAAGATCATGTATGGTTAAATTGTGGATAAGCCTCTATACTATGACGAGGCATGAGTCTTGGAACCAAGACTCTTACCTGCTCTTGTGTATTGAGCGCCCATGAAATTAAAGCGACTGCATAGTCATAACAGACCGGAAGCGAACCTTTCCACTCTCCATCCTCTCAAACGCCTCCTGGTGCTCAGTCACAAAGTCAAACTTCTCAACGATACACTTGATGCCATGCGTATGTGCAAAGGCAATAGCATCTTCCGAATCCTGCTGATGCCCGGTGTTCCATCCATGGACACTAAGATTCTTCATGATCATATGAACAGTATTGAATTCAACCGGTCCAAGAGGTGAAAGTACAACCAGCTTGCCAAGAGGAGAAAGACCTGCGGTGAGTGGGCTGACTGCTTCTGCATTCGGGGCTGTTGACAGAATCATGTTGGCCCCTCCGAGCTTCTGTAACGCCTCGCAGGGATCTTCTTTGCTGGAGTCGATATAGTGATGAGCACCCAACTTCATCGCAAAATCCTTCTTCTCGCTTCCAGCACTCACTGCGGCGACTGCATATCCCATCTTGGAAGCATACTGAAGTGCAAGGTGACCTAGTCCTCCAAGGCCTTGAACAGCAATAAGTCCGCCTTGGAGAACAGCCATGCTGCGAATAGCGTTGAACACTGTGACTCCAGCGCAGAGAAGAGGGGCCACCTCAGCTGGGTCAGCGTCGGAGGGCACTCGAACAGCTGCTTCGGCGTGAAGCAAGACGTACTCAGCGTAGCCACCATCCATGGTTACCCCGTTGATGACACCGTTGTTGCATAGTTGGAAGAGCCCTTGCTGACAAGAGCGGCAGGTTCCATCGTGGCCTTATCGCAATATCATCAGTCAAAACGCCCAGCAACAGAGTGGTGATTACGAAACTCACCTCCATGCCAGGCACCACCAACTCGTTCGCCCGTCTTGAAGTTGGTAACGCCATCACCGACAGCAACGACGTCTCCAACGGCTTCATGGCCAGGGATGCGAGGAAATACATCTCCAAAACGACCCTGCTGCATCCACGAATCAGAGTGACAGACGCCGCAGGCGAGGACCTTGACTAAGAGATAACCTGGACCGGGTTGTTGAAGTTCAACTTCTTTGATCGCGAGCTTGGAGCCGCTTTGGTCGAAAAATGTGGCTTTGTAGGTCTTTGGGAGAGACATGTTTATGAGGTATAAGTTTGATGGAAATTGTTTGTTGGAAGAGAGAGAAGGTGCATTTAAAGTGTGTTGATTAGGTGCTAATATTCGTGACATTGCATCTTTATATACACAGTATTGTCACATTAACTTGCTTTATAAGCTCGGATAGATTTGACAATAACTGTAGAGTCTTCTTGCTAAGAACGCCGTTCAAAGGCATATTATTCTGATACTAGAGGTGAAGTTGCGGCGTAGTCAGCATCGAGAACCGAGATCAAGAGCCGAGCACCGAGAACGCCAATGCGCTTACCAAATGCCAAGAACAAGTACACCATGGCTTATCACTCAATTCTTAGCCTAGCGCTATTAGATTTATCGACTCGGCTTGACTGGCAAGATTCATATGCATTATAATTACAGCATCCCAGAAGGCTCCCCTATCCCGCGGTCCTCCATAAGCCAGTCAAAATTGTCCAACACACTGAAATACGAGAAATGATCCCAATTACCCGAGAACTCGAATCCTTCAAACCCTGATACAGGCTGATTCGCTACCGGCTGAGCTGGCGCCGGGTTGTTCAGAATATGATCAAGAACCTTCTTTATTACACCGCTAACATTATGCGCAACTGAACAATGTGTTTGTGACGGGCAGGAAGTCTTGAGATAGCCCAAGAGAAGGCTGAGCTGTTGAATGATTGAGGATCGAGAGTATATCTCACCTGCGATGATGTTATCGTGAGGGGACATGGTTACTGGAATTGGCTCTATGAGTTCCATGCATAGTACAGCTCCGGCGAGGGTAGCATATCCCATAATCTGCACGCCGTCAGAAAAAGAAGCCCAAGTCGAAGCTTAAACACCGAGCGAGATGCAACTTACTATCCACCGGCATTTGCCTTGCAAAGCAGCCCATATATGCTTCTGAGCCCAGAAGTTCAACGTCAGAACGACCATCTCAAAACTCGTTCGCAGCAGATCATTTCTCGGATGGCCATGTTTGACGAATAATCTCTGTATTAGAAACATATTGAGTAAATGGTCTAGCCTGATCAAAAGTTTCGGATAGCCCATGTTGAGGTCTATATCTCTTATCTCTTCTGGTGTAGGTTCCCAGATAAGGTGAGGAGGTAGCTGCCTGTAGAGTTCAAGTTCTTTTGCTTTAAGTTTTCTGTTTGCGGATGGTATTAGTTACTGAATCATTCAAATGGGATATTGGGGTAGCACATACATGACATCTGTAATCCTGTAATCTCCGCCCTGAGCTAGGACGACTTCGAGAATCTCATCTCTTACCAACGCGATCATCATGCGGATGCGTAAAAGCGAGCTCGAGTAGATTCGGCCATCCACGTTCCATCCATCTTGGCCGACGCGTTGAGATTGAATTTGAAAGGTATTCTTGTCTGATAGCAAGGCTGATTCTTCTAGGTCAAGTGGTGGTTTGATTGAGCAGAACCGGCGTGTTAGAAGAGGCGGCCTACCGACAAACGTTGCCAGGAATTTATCTACTATAAAGATCTGACATCCGATACGTCTTCGGATCTCTGTAGGCACTGTTGGCGCACTTTGTGATTGTGAATTGGATAGATTGTCGTGAAGCCCAGAGAATGTTAACATTGCGACTGTCTCAGCATGAAATTTCCAGTATGGCAGGCCTGTGAATGTCAGATGGAACCAGCAAAAGTAAAACCTGGAGGCTAATATGACAAAGGAGAGACCTACTAGTCTCGCCATGCATCCATGCATGCAGAACGGATCTCTTGTACATCAGAAACAGCATGAGAGTACCAGAACTCCCGCCCATGTTTGCTAGAGTGATACAAGAAGCGCAGTACTCGGTACACTGTTGTATAATTCTTTTTGAGTCTTCACTAGAAGTAACTGATAACTTGCCCAAAGCTGTATAGAGAAACATGACGCCAACAGTTTCCCAGCGCAGATTTGGACCAGAGAAGCTTTCAGTCCAACTCACAGGATCATCCTGATCCTCCTTGAGCGCATTTCTTGTATTAATGCATATTCTACTTCCCATCTCGCGTATCTTTGCTGTGTTTCCTTTGTCGCGAAGGTAAGAACCGAAGGTGTCCCATGTCGTAGCTATAAGCTTGTCACCAATGATTGCCAACCAGTCTTCTTCAATCGCAGTCTCAGGTCTGGATATAGACGTTGAAGTCCTTTCAGGCAATGCTTGAAGAACTTTAACTGCAAGCTGGCTTGCTCCTTGATCCATGTCCACCATACTCTGTATCTCAGCCATGGACGGAGGAGTCGAGATCGACGGCGAAGGTGGATCTTCGGCACCGGTAACGAAAGGGCCTTGAGCAGCTAAATTCGCTTCCGTCTCCTGATAAGCTGCCGGAAAGCTAGTAGGGCCAAAGAAACCTTGCGGAGGTCGTGCTGCGGGCGAACTCCATAATCCATCATCGGGACCGAAATTTCGGGTCTGATCGGCTGAAGATTCCGCGTTCAAACCCGATGCTTCGGACACCGCCTGCTGAGGGTGATTCGAACCCGAAGGACGCGTCGCTTGATCCAGAGATGCGTAGTAACAGGCGGATGCGCCGTTCGGCCGTTTCCTGCAACGGCGACAGACTGGATAACCGTGGTCGCATGCGACTTTTCGGCGCCGACACGGCTCGCATGCTTGCTTTTTGCCGTTACGCCGAGTAAGAAGTGGACTGGACATTATGGGCAGATCTCGGTATGACACTCTGCGATCGATTTATTCGCTGGTCCGAGTCGCTATCGAGCGCCGAGTACAATTCCCTCTGCAGGCGGGGGTTGGTCAGCAAACGATGTCAGATCAATGCTGACAGTCAAGACCGAGCTCCGAGAGCCGAGAAAGATAGTAAAACGCGTAAGCACTTAATATTATACTTAATTAGCAATTAATAATTTCAACTTCTATAGGTATTAATAAACTATTTCTTTTTTTTTTTATCTCTTTTAATTTTTTAACCTAAATATCTTAGTACTTTATTACAGTTATGGATCTTGTCCGAGCCTGATTTAGTACGTATATGTTCAGCTGAGACTATTTATGCAGTCAGCAAATTCGTGTCACCTAATAATAGCTGCTGCTTTTTTTATAATAGTCATGCTTCTCTTTAACCGGGCGCCAGATGATTTACTACCTTGCAAGAGTTGGCGTGTCAGTTGCAAGGCGACAACTATACCCTGCTCAAATAATAACGTGAAGGGAATTACGCCAGTGCCCAGTGCCCAGCCTGGCTTATTTTACTTACCGGGCGATTCTTAACAGACTAAACGTTGCGATAATTGCCCATTTCTTACCTTCAACAGTGAAAAGAAATATCTCATTTTATGGAGCCCTGAGGCTTTCGGAAATCTAAAATGCAGGAACTTTACAGAAGAATCTCGGAGGCCCAAGCGAGTCTCAAGGCGACTGCTGATGACCATCCCGACCGAGCTGCACAGTTATATGATCTTGCTGCCTTATTGAATGATCGCTACTCTGTTAGTGAGGAGACTGATGATCAAGACGACGCCATCGATATGGCCAGACAGGCCATCGAAGCACCTTCCCACCAGCACCCTGACAGGCCAGAATGGCTGAGCTTTCTTGGAAGCCTTTTGGCTGAGAGATTTACACGGACAGACGATATAAAGACCCTAGACGAGGCCATCGTTGTTTCAAAACAGGCTGTTGACGAGACACACAATAATGATCCTAACCATTCAGAACGTTTATACAATCTCGCTCTTTTGTTAAACGACCGGTTTGCAATTACAGAACAGATGACAGATCTCGACGAGGCTATCTCCAACACTAGGCAATCCCTTGACGCTCCAGCTAGCAACAATCACCCAGACCGGATGGAGTGGCTGAATAACCTTGGAGCCTTTCTATATCGCCGATTCTTGCTCTTGGAGTCGATGTCTGACCTGGATGATGCCATCGACCATGCTCAGGAAGCTGTCGAGATGCTTCCAGTTGAAGACCCTGACCGACCAGCGCTCTTGCAAAATTTTGCTCTCAGACTCGACCGGCGGTTCTCAGTTTTGGCGGAGAAATCGGATTTGGATGTCGCTATTCAGAGCATGCAAGAAGCCCTCGTTTTGACACCCAGCGATGATCCCGACCTTGTCGAATATTCGCACCAATTAGCAACCCTTCTAGGAAAAAGATTCTCAAACAGTCAAGAGATATCAGACCTTGACGTTGCTATCACTAGTACGAGAAAGGCTCTGGAGATCAACACTAGTCACCATTCCATCGAGGTAGAGTTGTTGGAGACTCTTGGTTCGCTCCTAGCCACCCGGTTCTCTATTCTTGGCGGAAAAAAAGGATATAGACGAAGCCATTGAACTTGCGAAACAAACACTTGTAGTGGCTTCAGCTGTAGATTCTGGAGAAGTTCCTGATCTAGCGCCAACACTGAATGCCCTCAGCATATACCTGGGCGATCGGTTCTTACAACAAGGTGTCTTGTCAGATCTGGATGAGGCTATCGCAGCTGCGAAACAAGCAACCAAAGTAACCTCTTCTGATCACCCTAGTCATCTAGAATATTTAAGCACTCTCAGTGTGCATCTGGGGACTCGATTCTCCCATTCTGGATCCGTTGAAGACTTGGAAGATGCCATCAATACATCAAGAGAAGTGGTCAAGGGGACGCCCATAGATCATGCTGACCGACCAACATGGCTGATCAACCTGGGCAAGCACCTCAACGACCGATTTTCCCATCTCGGTAAGAATGCCGACCTGGAAGAAGCTATCGAAAGCGCTAGAGAGGCGATTGCACTTGCCCATGATTGCCACACAGATCAGGCTGGGTGGTTGGACACCCTAGGGGCCTTCCTAGGAACTCGATATTCAAACCAAGGCTTGAAGATTTGGAAGAAGCCATCAGCATCAGTCGACAAGCGATCAAGCTAACGTCTGATGATCATCCTGAACATGCTGCACGATTGAACAACCTCTGCGTTTTGCTGGGCGATCGATACGCAGCTTTAGGACAGGTAACAGATCTGGAAGAGGCTGTACAGGTGATACGAAAGGCCGTCAGTATCACTCCTGTTGGTGGTCCAGATTTGGGAGTTTGTTTGAACTCTCTCAGCGTTCGACTCGGCGATAGGTACTCAGCTCTGGGAAGCGTGGCCTATCTAGAAGAGTCTGTCACAGCCGCCAAGCGAGCAATAAAGGCGATCCCCGTCAGCCACCCCAACCGAGCTAAGTATCTAAAGAATCTCAGTCTTCAGATAGGAAGGTGGTTCGCAACCAGTGGAAAGATGGCAGACTTGGATGAGTCCGTTCAAGTCGCCAGAGAGGCCCTTGAACTTACACCTGAAGACCGTCCCGAACGACCAATATTACTGCATAATCTTGCTTTACAGCTCAGTACACAGTTCTCTCGTACAGGCGAGGCAGAAGCCTTGGAAGAAGCCATCAACCTTGCCAGAAAAGTTGTCGATATAACTTCTGACAGCCACCCCGACCGCGCAGCACATTTGAGTACCCTCGCAGTGGTCGGGTGTACTCGATACCAGCAGTTTGGGGCGATAGCAGATCTTCATGAGGCTATTAATGCTTCTAGAGGGTCTGTGAAAGCGACATCTGACGGTAACGCTAATAGGTCCTTACGGTTAAATAACTTCAGTGCTCATCTTTACTATCGTTTTAGTCGATCCTCTGATTTGACGGAGGGATTAGCTGACCTTGACGAGGCCATCGATACTGCAAGAGAGGCCATAAAAGCATGCCTTGATGGCCACTCTGAGCGACCCAACTTGCTAAGCAATCTTGGTGTCCAACTCACAAGCCGGTTCTTGAAGACAGGGGACATGAAAGATCTAAGAGAGGCCATTGACTTGGGCAACGAAGCCGTCAAAATGGCCGATATGGGTCACTCTGATCGAGCGGTATCGTTGTTTAATCTCAGTCGTTCTCTAGACCATCAGTATATGCATACGCGTAAGATAGAGGACTTGGAGGAGGCCACAACAGCTGCCAGGCAAGCAGTAGAGGCAACCTCTGATGACTATCCCGGCAGAGCAGGCTTACTGAATAACCTAGGACACCACCTAGACTCTCGATTCTTACAAAAAGGCTTGAAAGAGGACAAGATGAAGTCTAGACGCTGTTATGAAGAGGCCTTGATGTCGACAGTGTCCCTTCCTACCTATCGAATTTTTGCAGGTCGCTATCTCCTCTCTCTCGACTCCAGAGATCCTTCAACATGGCCAACGAGCTTATGAGATCGCAAAGACAACTATTGACTTGATTCCTCTATCAGCACCGAACGCTTTAGCCTCGGTTGACAAGAAGGTCATTCTGTCTCAGACCGCCGGTCTCGCTTCTGATGCAGCTGCAGTGGCCTTGCATACAGGCCAAGGAGCCTCAGCTGCCATTGAACTTCTCGAGTCTGGGCGCGGTCTACTAGCCGGTGCGCTTCGTGACCTTCGCACCGACCTCTCCTCCATCCAGGACGAACGTCCTGATTTAGTTCAGTCTTTCCATGATCTTCGTCGTATACTTGATTCCCCACCCCAGACGGATGTCATAATGACTGCCGATGTAGCCTCTGGTTCATCCCAGAGCCTCGGAGCTGACCGACGTCACTGGGCCAGCAGCGAGATGGCCACCTTGTTGAGCGAGATTCGGACCATACCTGGCCATGAGCGATTCCTGCTACCGGCTACCGACACCGAGATTCGTCTTGCGGCTGAGGAGGGACCTATAGTCATGGTTAATCTGAGCTCTCACAGATGCGATGCTCTTCTCGTTGAGACAAGCGGCACTAGAGCCTTGTCTCTCCTAACACTATCCGAGGACGAGATCTCTAGACGAGCCTAGAGTCTCTAATCTCTTGAAACGCTGGAGTGGCTCTGGGACGCTGTAGTCGAACCGGTTCTGAAAGCTCTTGGTCTCAATAGACCCTCACAAGAAGGTCTCTTGCCCCGCATATGGTGGGTTCCTATAGGGCTGCTGAGCAAATTTCCTTTCCATGCAGCCGGTTATCACCTTCAGTCTGACGGTAGGACTACACTCGATAAGGTGATATCGTCCTACAGTTCTTCCATCAAGGCCATCATCGATACCCGTCAGGCTCGTAACAAGGCTATTGATATTGAGTCTGATAGTGATGTCGTCCTTGTGGCGATGAACGAGACAAAAGGGCAGAGTCGATTGAAGTATGCAGATGCAGAAGTCCAAGCTGTGAAGCCGATGTGCGACTTGGCAGGACTACCAGTCAAATGTCCACAACCACGGAAAGCTGAGACATTGTCAGCCCTCCAGAAATGCCGTGTCTTTCACTTTGCTGGTCATGGCAGCACGAAGTCAGACCCCTTGAACAGTTTACTCTACCTCGAAGACTGGCAAGACCATCCGCTGACGGTGGTGAGTCTGCTTGAGACCAATCTGCGCTCCAGCGCGCCCTTCCTGGCTTATCTCTCCGCCTGCAAGACGGGTGAGAGCTTGGATGAGAAGCTAGCCGACGAGAGTCTTCATCTCACAAGTGCATTCCAGCTGGCTGGCTTCCAACATGTCATCGGAACTCTGTGGGAGGTGGACGATGCGCTATGCGTCGACATGGCGCGCATGACATACAAGGCGCTGGGCGAGAGCGGGTTTCATGACAGATCCATCAGCAAAGCACTTCATCAAGCTATATGTTTACTGATAGATAAATGGCTGGTTGAGGAAAGGACTAGAGCTCAGAGGAGAAGTGAAAGGGACATTATCTCGTGTGACGAGGATCGCAAAACGCCGCTCTGGGTGCCATATATACACTATGGAGTTTAAGGGGTATCTCTATATTTGCTTGTAAGTAAGTTCACGAGGCGTATTAGCATTCATTTGTGGTGGCAGCGAGAAAGCCAGATATCCTTAACTTCAATTGACATCGTGATCCCCGCAGATCAACATTCAGCCACAGGTCCATGTTTCCAAGAAGGTAGACGGCCCGCCGTTAAATATAGTTTATATTGTTGCAGTAAAGCCACCACGTGGACCATAGGTGATCCCATATTTTACCTCGCAGAGGATTTATAGTTTTGTATGATCATATACGGCCACCTACGATCGTGTATTTAACAGTCCCAGGATCCTTCGTCCCCGATGTCCCTTCAGGACTATGCAAGATACACGGGCTTTTATCCCAATCAAGAACATTCTTTCTTAAACTTTTGCTAGGTTTAATTGACCTCTCATACTAACTATGGGCTTCCGGGATAGGTTGAACCGACTGAATCTCCGCGTCTCTCTTGAAGAGCCCGTGACTATCAGTTCTTTAGCGTTACAGCTGATTGAAGATAAGAACGATTCGGAATATGACAACCAAACCGACTACTCCGCCGAAAGCTCTACTCTAAACGAACCCGAGCCTGAAGTTCCATTGCCCCCGCCAAAAACGCTACTCAACCTCCCCAAGAAGCTCATCGTCCTCACTGCTACACATCTAAGCCCTATCTACCGCGCAAGCTTTGCATTTACGTGCAGTTGGATACACGGAATGATCGGAAATGCACTGAAACTCAACCGACTAGACCGCTTCTATTTTCTGTGTCGTCTGTGGCTAGGCGGCATGTGGCTAGATGAAATCTTCTGTGAATACTGCTTCAGGTTTCATAAGCCACGGTTGAATCCAGTATATACTGTGAATGAAGCCAATAGATCCTGTGTCCTTCAAGGCGATCGAAGGCTTGAGCGAAAATCAGTCTCTCCTTATCTCCCCAAAAAGGCCCATTTCGATCTTGTATCAGCTATCTCGAGATCATACCATCACGCTCCTGAGTCTCCAGTCTATTCGCTATCTCTTCTCGATCATGAACAGGACTTCCTGGAAGAGGACGAGCTTCTTTTGCGCCGCGAAGAGAAGGCATATTTCTCTTCCAAGGGTCCTGTGTTGATGAAATCCCAAACCATACTTTGCCCAGGGCAAAGCAAGGGTTGTGAGATGCACAGGGTTTTTACAAGGGACGAAGTACCTGGAGACTCTTTTACAGGAGAACCTGCCAATGGAGAGAATCTGTGGCTATGCACATGGCTAAATCTTTATCCATTCATCTTTCATCCTGATCTTATCTATGTATGGCATGAAGGACAACACTCATCTCATCATCGCTGGATCGAGGGCTTTGATATTTCAGGACAAGAATTACACGAGTGTCTTTGGGCCCACAAGGGAGATTGCTGAGCAATAGCAACATACAAAGCACGATCAAGGCTAGACAGCTGTTCAGATGGCCGTATATGGTCTTGCGGGGGATGCTCAACAGAGTACGCTCTCAATATCATACGGCTAGAAGGTTCTAGCGCTAACTTCATTGCCATGAGTACCTGGGACTGTGTACGCACAGAGCGGACAGACTCTGGAGAGAACATATTGGGAGATATCCCGCAAGGCACATTCGAGGCCGTCCATACAAATTTCACCAGCGAGATTGACGAAGACGTGCTGAGATACCGCCTTACAAACAACACTCACAGGAGATTCAACTGGCCTGAGTTTGTGAATATGGAAGACGGTGAGCCCGAAGATGAGTGGGAAGCAGGGAGGTTACGCTATATTGAATACAATATCCAGTATATACCTTCGTCTTGGAATATGTCTTTTCGGTCGGGGGATCTTGATGATGAAGGTTTCGACGTTGAACATGGCACATGGCCTTTAGACCACGCTGCCCTCGAATTGATCTTCTCAATAGTCAAATAGTAAAAGCACTGGAAGCAAGTCAGGAGGATAGTGCTCAGGGATGAAAGCTAGTTAAACAACACGAACTCTCTGTGGCTGAAGGACTGATCGATACATCGGAGGCGTTGGTTGACCCATATATTGTGCCTGGAGAGCTTTTGAAAAGCGTTTCACAATCTATTGTAAGGTGATATGATTGAGGGGTTAAAAGAAGCTTCGATCCCAATACAAACGTAAAGAACATATATTCTACGCGATCTTGTTCTCTCGTCCCTTCTTTTATACGGTTTATCAAGAGACCTATCCCAACCACGTAGTTTAAGTTCCAGATTCCTCATCCATCTCTTTAAATGCTCCATGTGCCGGGTCGTGGACATTTTCCCTATACGAAATGCATTTAAAACAAAGGCTAAATTCACCATAGCAATCCTCTGCCTGGCAAATCCAGCCTTTTCCTCGTACAGCCTAACATCCAAACAGTTAGTGCTAGTTGAAAAAGCATGAGGATTGAGGAAGATGAAAACCTACACAATAACAAGCATCGCATGACCATCCGTCGCGTAGGATGGCCGTCGGATAATCTTCGAGGTCGAGTGGCATATTCCGCAACTTTGATTTCTCTTGAATCGCGCTTGTAACGTTCCCTGGTGCATTGTCGTGCTTGGCTATCTTTACCGCTGTCCAGACTGTCCCGTTGACGTTCACGGGGGCCTCCAAACCTGGACAGTTCTTCTCCAATAAGAAGTATATAACCTTCATCTTCTGGTCTTCAGTAACGGAAGGTTCCCGGTAATCCCCAGGACCACGGAGGTAGCCACTTCTAAGCGCCCAGTGGAGCGCGGTCCAGCCGTCGTGGTCTCTCTGGGTCAAAAGACCTGGTTCCATCTCGAGTACATATTCCAAGACAGATAACTTGCCAGCCATGACAGCACAGTGGAGCATTGTTCTCCCTAGTTTGTCTCGGATATCACCCGAGAACTTGGCCCCGCGACTAACTAGCATTTTGATGACCTGCAAGGTGTCAGGCTCTCTAAAACAGGCTACCAAGATGAGTGGCATGCCGACCCTATCCACATCATTCACTGAACCTCCTTGGTCGAGCATGTACTCTAGAGCCGGCAAAGTGCCCTCGAGACAATACATCCCCATCAAACTTCTGAAAACACCTCCAGGGTCATTGACAGGGACAGAGCATTTTTCCACAAGATGATGCGTTATTTCTAGTTCGTTTTGGACGCCACATGCCATTTGTAGCGGCGTCCCGCACCTCGGATGGCAGTAGCGCGCGTTCCCGCCGTTCTCAATAAGTAATTTCAGCGCGTCAACCCGTCCATGGTACACGGCTCGATGGAGAGAATTACCCCAAGGTCCTCCCTTAATGTTGATTTTGGCTTTCCTTCGTAGAAGGACTTCCATCATCTCCACCTTACCTAGAGCACTGGCTACAGCAGGCGGCATGTCGCCTTGACTGTCTGTTGCGTCTTCTACATTTCCTGATTTGTCAGATCTTCATTCAGACAGGCGGCACCAACGATTCGACACCTAGCCAAACAAACCTCAGCAGTCAAAATTACTCTGACTCGCTTCGCCACGCACGTTCTGACCCAAAAAGAACGTTCTGATGCCAGTTTTTGGCATCTTCAGGCCTTACAGCGTAAGCTACAGGCATTTTTGCACGTTCATGCAGCTCAAGCCGAACTGAATGCGATCTTCAGGTCACAAAGCAAATAGAGTTTTGTAGTGTTCAGGCCAGAAACTTCATCCTTCTTCCAATGGAATGAGACTAATGTTCAGAAATAGACCTACCTACCCTGAGGCTGACTTGGGCTCTAAAAAGAGTTTAGTGCGCAATGTTAATGGCCAGTCCAAGCGAGGACGTCAAAGCGTGATTTTTGGATGAGTCATCTGCTGTCGTCATCTGACTGCTAATTGGCTTATTCTTATCGTAGTGCCCACCTGATGCTACCATGTGCTTTTTCAGGCTCCAGTAGCATTGACAGGTCATCACGCATAATAAATAAATAAAAAGACAGAGTGGAGACGCCTGAAAAATAAAACCAACCTCCCGATATCACCATTCAACCAACCCTCATCACGCAGCCTTGTCAGACATGACACCTAAAGAAAACCTCATATCTACTACCCCCAGAACAGAAATCAAGACCGCATGAATAATTAACCACTAATGGCCTCACCTAAATCGCTACAAACACGTGTCCCCACTCCCTGTAGCTCATTCAATCCCCTCACTTCATGAGCTCACTCTACCGACCCTCCACCAGAAGAGAAGCCCAAGCTGCTATGGCCAAGCTCACGGCCGCTGAGCGAGCGGCTCACGAGGAAGGAAATCTTCATATGCTGCGCGCTACTATCGAGCGCACTCTATGGCATTTAGATCCTCACTGTGAATTGGCCGCTCATCTGCGAGAGACAACCAAGGAAATCAGACGTCATACCCTGGCTGGCTTACTTCCGAAGCCGAAACCAAAGTCACAACAGAAATCGTTACCTTATTATGAAGAAGAAGAAGAAGAAGAAGAAGAACCAGAACTACCGCAGCAGTACTCGCTTCCTCGGCAACAACAAGCCATTGAACCGCAAAAGGTTCCCGTGAAGGATTCGCCCGAGGTCAGCAGATACCAATTACGCGATCGCCAAGATCACGTGCCGATAATCGAGCTTAGCTCAGACGTGTCCTCGGAATTATCAGACGAGCCGATATACGACTCCGACCATGCGCCTGATCAAGGAGAGAGCGCTTCCGCAAGCGACATGAGTACTTTTGCAAAAGAACATCAAAAACCAACACAAGAGGTGCCAAGTCAAGAGACACCAGCTCCAGAGGTACCAGCTCTAGAGGCATCGACGCAGGAAATGCCAATGCACGAGTCGAAAAAGAGACCCGCTGAAGACGACGACGACCAAGACGACGCGTCACCAGTCTCAAAACGCGTCAAAGGCTGGCTGGGCCGTATCACTGGTGGCTACATGGCATAAACTCATGCAAAGCCCTTGCTCTTACGAAAATGACGCCATCTGGACATCGATCAACGTCGCCATCGACAAATTCCCTGCCTCTACGACACTGCATTCTGGGAATGCAACACCAAGAACTTGGGCTTTAACGATAAATCGGGGACGGACACGGGATGCTGGTCAATCATAAAGAATCTCTAGATAAATGTATCAAGTAAACTGGAAACAGGACGGGATAGAAAACATCAGGAAATGTTATCCAACAGGGCGGTGGAAGAGATTGAATGGAATACCCCTATGAGGCTTGGTGGATAGCTAATGTATTACTTGGATTTTGTTTATAATTGCCTCTTTGCTTGGTCAAGTCTTGCCCCGTCCCGCGTCCTCCGTTGATGTTTAACTATAGTCTGAACTAGTCAAGTTGAGAAGCGGCCAGTCAAAGCCGATTTGTCTAAACTGCTTCCGCCTTTTGGAGCATGATACCTTTCTTGTTAGCTATCCCATTCTTCACTGTGCCTCTAACCGCTGTAGCGTCTTTAAAGGACGTATCCGGGCTAAGACTCTGGGGGCTAGTAGCGAAATCTTGTCCCTGATCGAGGATAATCTCAACCCGGGGACCTTGATAATTCTGCTTCGCAAACATGAACCAATTGACAACCGAAAACAGTAATACAGTAAACAGGACGACACTTGCGTAGTCTTTCTCATTGTTAGTATACTTTATAAGAACATACTGCGCATTTCGGAGTAACCTACTCATGGAAGCCGCTGAGACAGGCAGTGCGGTTGGGAAAACAAACAACACAAGTTCAATGACGGCGGCTACCATGGTCCCAAAGTTACAAAACCACCCAAGGGCCTCCGGAACTCGGAAGCAGCGACTTTTAGGCAGCAATGTTGAGTTGCGCTTCTGATAGATAAGCAGGGCAGCTGGTAAAGAAAAAGAAATCATTTGCAAAAGGAGGAATGATCCAACAAGGGCATTGAAAGCTGCAGTCGAGCCCAAGAACAAACAACCACAGAGGAAAACTAACACGGTGTTCAAGATGAGCGCGTTGGCAGGAATTTCCCCAAGCTTTGGTGAAAGTTGAGAAAAGTGGTGTGAGAGATAGAGTCCGTGGTCTCGTGCGAATGCCCATATGAGGCGACATGTCGTTTGCTGGATGGCTATGAGGACGAAGATAACGATAACTGTCAGTGAGACGAGGAACGTTGTTCCGGCAGCGTCTGATCCTGTCGCAGTACGCCAAAGCTGAAAAATGGGCATTCTATTGCGGTCATCAGTGATTCATCGTCACTTCAG
Organism: Fusarium algeriense; assembly: GCA_002982035.1. Taxonomy (NCBI): domain Eukaryota; kingdom Fungi; phylum Ascomycota; class Sordariomycetes; order Hypocreales; family Nectriaceae; genus Fusarium; species Fusarium algeriense. Next base: position 32,790 of record PVPY01000302.1, on the reverse strand, counting down.
ATAGGCATACTTACGTATCACCAAGGAGACCTTCCAAATCCGTGATACAGTACGCCATGGAAACGGCGAATGTAAATGCTGTAAGGAAGCCAATACCTATCGTTGCCATAAGAGCTTGAGGAATCGTCTGCGATGCATTCAAGGTCTCCTCAGCAAGATGGAGGGCAGCGTCGAGGCCGCCGTACATATAGCAAGGCGTGACCAAGCTGGTCATGAAAGCGACACCATCATTCCAACCAGTCATAGTCTCGAAATTTGTCCATACCCACTCTGAGGATCGTTTTTCACTTCGAGATAGACATGTGATGCATGTGATGAAGAAGGTCGACAGAGTGAGGACAACTGCGTGGCTTTGTCTCAGGAAAAAGCGTGTGAGATTGGGGTATGATGACTTACAGGCACAGTCATGAATCCAGTTTGTGCGTTTAAGCAGAAAGAGATTATAAACGAGCGACAAAAGGTTTAATCCCTGATAGATCAGAAATAAATGCCACCGCTCAGGCATATAGCCATTAAAAAACTGCGCAAGAGAAACAATCAACTGACTCCCAATAAGAGCCACGCTCGCAGCATTAATAGTCCACGAAAGCGTAGAAATAACACCGCAGACATACGAAAACTGTCGATTATACTTTTCAGGAGCCAATATGCTAGTAAAGTGATACTGGCCCCCAGCAGTTGGGTATACACTAGCTAGTTCGGCGAGCGTGACAGCAGCACAGGCATAGAAAGCACAGGATACGAACGTTCCGTAGATGAGACTGACGGTACCGCCGGCTGCGAGGGCGGTAGAGAGACTTGCCGCGATTGCTACCCAACTGTTGGGGATGTTGAAACCGATGGCTATGATGCAGAGAGGGCCTATGTCGCGACGGATTGGTGCAGTTTCGGGGTAGTTGGCCACGGAATTGGGAGTCGAAACATCTTTTGATGATGCTGGTTTGTGAGTTTCTGCATTCAAAATATTAGATGCTGCTGTAGAGTAGTACTCTCAGGATCGCTTGATTCCAGGAAGTAATAGATCAACTTACCTTCAAACATGTTCTATGTCGGGATTGAGACAGCTTCTTAAGCAAATATAGTAGTAGAAAGAAATGAAATTACGGCCGATTTATTTATAAAGTTGTCATCCTTAGTAGGAATTCTATCGGCTTTTAACATATTTCTTAGTAATGGGGGTGTATTGTAATAATATCTAATAAATGTCGAAAACTAATGCGAGCTAGAAAATAACTTTTCAGTTCTTATCGATTCTGATCAAGCGAATTGCTTTGTATTGTTCTAAAAAAGACGCGCTTATCTAGACATTGACTTGACCTGTTTCAGTCTATTCCGATTTCTTCGAGACCTAAGGAGGCGGAGCCCCAGGTGGCTTCTGAAATGGAAGTGAGAACGAACCAATCAATGGTCTGATGATAAATACTTGCGTGCTGACCAAGTCGCAGTAGAGGCGGACGCTACCGGTCTTTGATAATTCTGATACGCGCTTATCTTTCTCATATCGCTGAAGTGTTGATAAGCATCATCCCAAGCTAACTTCAGCTACGTACAATTCCTCAGTTGGAGAAGCTTGGTTTTATTGGAAAGACGCGCTTATCTTGAGAGATAAGCCAAAGCCAGTTCCAGTCAATTACCGAGGTAGGATTGACCGTCGTGGTATGCTGCAGTATATTCGAATGATATGTGCTTTTGGTACAACATTTATTACCGGAAGTTGTATGATGACTAGGCAATTGCCTGATATGATAGATATGCATGAGCTCTGTACTGGTTACATATAAAAAACAGACTCTGAACTAGTTCCTTCACCCATCGTAACAGAGCTATATCGGTGTATAGAAAAACATCGAGGCTCAAGTTAAACTTGTCCAGATTGCCCCCAAACCTACCTAGTCCACCATGGCCCCTTCTATCATTGAAGACCCTTCACCTCAGGTGCACCACGCCCACGTTCCAAAGTATGGAGATGACCGATCTCGTCCTGTCCCAGCGGTAGAAACCTTCGACGCTGCAACCGCCAATTCCGCAGACGTCACGCAAGTCATTATTGAAGCAGGTGGCTGTGTTATTCGCAACGCTGTTTCCGCAAAAAGACCTCGCTGCGATCGAAAAGGATACACGGAAGTTTATCCAAACCGACGGAGAGTGGACTGGAGAGTTCTTCCCCAAAGAGACGAAGCGTGTCATGGGGTTGGCTGGCAAGTCGACCATCTACATGAAGACAATTGCCCAAAATCCCTTGGCTCGAGCAGTCGCCAATAACCTTCTTACATCTACGTATAGCTGTTGGATTGGCTCCGAGTGGAAGACTTTTGTTAGCAAGCCTCAGTTGAACAACAAGGTCATCTTCAGTATTGCTCCAGGAGCCAGAGATCAGGATCTCCATAGGGATGATATGATTCATCATCACGTCGTCAAGCGCCGCATTGCTTCTGAGTACAAGGTCGGCGATGATACGGGACTCGGGTACTTTGTTGCTGGGAAAAAGACAACCCGGGCAAATGGTGCAACTCGTTTCATCCCTGGTTCTCACCTCTGGGATCATGCGACGCCTCCAGACGAGAAGCTATCATTTTATGCTGAACTCCAACCAGGAGATGCATTCTTGTTTCTGTCAAGCTGCTATCATGGAGGATCTGCTAATACCACCATTGATGAAGAAAGGTTGATGTACAGCTGTTTCTATACCAAGAGCTTTCTGCGGCAGGAGGAGAATCAGTATCTTGTTGCGCCACCTCAGAAGATGCTGGAGACATATGATGATGATACGTTGGAACTTATTGGATATGGACCGAGTCCCCCGTTTCTGGGATGGGTTGATGCTATGCATCCTCTTGACTACTTGCGAGGGGAGAAGTCATTCCGTGACTTGTACTGAGTGAAAACGATTATTAGGTACCAGTTTGCTGTCTGAAATCCAACTATATAAATCATCCAACACACATGGTAATTCCGTATTCCTCCAAGACCTTTTCCAGTCCGTAAGATCCATAAAAGCTATCATCAAGTCTCATCTTCTCCCACAGTAGCCTTAATGGATTCAGCGTGTTATCAACAGCTCTCATGTCAAAGGTTGAGTTCAATATGATCTCTGAAAGTTGATCACGTTGATCTTGGCGCCTTATGTGCGATCCTGCTGTCAATATCGGCCACATCACTGTCGTCCAAGATGGGGACTCGTATGACATCTTTGCAAAAACTTCCAAAAAACCGAACCAGGCGTTGTTCAACAGCTGCCTGAAGGTCGAAAGTCGGTGCGTGGGGTCCATGAAAGGAGGATTCGAGGAAGATAAGGCAGGCTTCGCGATACAGCTGACCTGCATACTCAAAGTCCTTTGAGAAAGAGTCTTGTGTTGGTTGCCAAGCGTGAAGCCTTCCAAGGATAGAGATGTAAGACTGGAAGGATTCCTGTGAAGGTGCTATATCCTCCTTGATTCGTAACCAGGCCAGGTCGCATATCATTGGGATTGTTTCATAGACAGGGTGAGAGCAGCCGAAAAGACACCCGTAGAAGTTGGTGCCTTGATTCAGAAGTTTTAGTGACGAAAGTGACAAAGTTTGGTCCATTTCGGGATCAAACCGAGCTGAGCGAAATGTTATATTGGAGACAGTGGCGAGGTATGCGTATTGCTCCGCCAAGAAGCCAAACAGGCTGGGGTCAAGATGGATGAGGCTTTGGTGAAGCACCTGAAACATGGATTTGCTCGCCTTGAGATGGTGATATAATGCACCTCTAGTATTGACATCGATGGTCTGCGATAACTTAGCTCTTAAACTCTACTCTTATCGACAGTTTAACTCACCTCGAACCAGCAGAGGGCCAAAGTTGTAGCCAGCAGAGCAATTCGGTCCTGAGTGTGAAGTCTCTTCCATCGCGTCACAGTGTGTTTCATGGCCCGCAGCACAATGGCGTAATGAGATGCGCATATTTCAGTCATGTCTGGTCTGTTGAAGAGTAGATGGGATGCGCTGATTGCGAGGATAGTGTGTTGCATTATGGTGCTGTGAGAAGCGATCTTGAGGTTACAACTGAGAAAGGGATTCTCAGGATATGTTCTGCCAGCCATTCGCCTTGCTGTGACGTTGAGAAAATGATGATAAAGATACCGGTTAGTGCCGTTCCGAAATTGGAGAGGCACATCCGTCGGACCTGCTGTGGTTGGGGATACTTTCTCAGACAAAGATAATTTGTTGTCATCCCATGTAATGTGTTCAAGATCTGGGTCTGGAAGTGCATTATGGGTTACGACTGGCGTCTTGGAATGAGAGCTTGGTGGAGTTGCCCATTGGCAGATCAAATGGTTTCTGTCACAGCCGAGACAAACCGGTCTCGACTCGTCACACTTCTTTCGCCGTTGTCGACACGGTACACAGCCCGTTCTGCTTCTTCTGCCGGAGCCTCTTGCACCTGGTCTAGGTCGATAAGTCATTCCAAGCATGAACGACGGCTGGGGGGATGTATTCAGCGACTCAACAGTCAGCCCTTGATTTGGTAGAAATTCACTGCAATGCTGGGAGAGCTTGATCGAACTTGAGGGGGTATCAGGTCTTCTTATCTTCCGAGCCACTTTAGATACCGCAGAACCTTGACGATAAGGATAAATAGCCGGGTGAACGGATAAGTAGATCTTCTGATTTTAGTTAGTCTGTAATTTCCTGCTATTCCCTTAGCGGCTTATACAAATCTCACGTATTGAATGATTGTCTGCATGACGAGTGGCGAGATTTCTATTGATATTAACAAGAGCTGCATGTCTTGACATGAGGAATTCCTTGTTGAACTCAACCCGCTTGTTGTCCTAGTCGCTCAACTTTCTCATCCACCCAGATAGGATACTTGTTTAAGCTTTCATACCATTGAATCACACTGCCAATCTGCAATCTTATTAGCCGAGAGCCTCTCACAAAAAAACACCGTCAGACTCACGAGAAATGCCCAGGAACCTATGAAAGTCGATAGGGTGAGCGCATAGTTAACACCGGGATTCGTCATTCCAAAGCCCAACGCGCCACAGAGTGTGAAACCAATAGCCCCGATCAAATTCCACAAACCAATGTGCCATCCGAGAACTCCTGGCGCGGGTATGTACCAACGAGGTTGAACTTCAAGCATGAAAAGCAAGCTTGAGGCGATGAAGCCCGTACCGCCGATGACCTGGGGCAGCCAGTAGACACCGTTCTCAGCTGGTGTAGAAAGATTGTTTAGTATAGGCGGCAATGCTGTAAAGCCTGATATCCAGAAAACCGTGGCGCCAAACGTCTGTGAGGAACAGGCCAGAAAGCCTATGTCGAAGAAATAGTGCGTTCTCAGTTCGTACCACGTCGGCCACCAAGACCACATGCGATCTTGTCTTGAACTTTTCTCTGCGCTTTCAGAGGCTCCTTTGACGAATGTCGTTTTTTGAGCGTGTGCATGCTTGCAATTATGCGCATGATGGAGATTAAGAACACCATCTATCGATTCTTCCACGGCCCATCCAAAGCAGTCTGAGCGGTTCTCGTTCACGGCTTCAAGCATAAGTAGTACTGAACCAAATTCGAAGACAGTGGCTCCAATGAAAGCTGTCAATCCGCCGGCCCACTCAGACACTTTTGTTGAGGGATATAGAACGGGCAGCCAGGAGTAGAATCCATTAATGACCCAGATAATTGATCCTTTGCCATGTTAGCTAAAATAAAATTACAATGGCAAAGGTAGTGAATATACCTATTGTGAAGACGACAGCGACATCGTACGATACATCCCAGACTGGGTATCTCACAAACATCTTCAAGATACCACGTAAAGTCTGGTACCAGGAATTTGATGGTCTTGGACCTTTAGTCGCCTCATGCTTTCTGGGATCAACGCTGATGGCCAGCGCATGTCGTCCTTTTCTGTTATCGCGACTCCTCCAGACATACGCAACTCCAGGGGTTGCAGAGCTTGATTGCGCTGTCTGTTCAAGGTTTCCTGCATCAGACTGAGGAGTAGGCGATTTCTTGTCGGCAATTAGGTATCGCTTTGTTGGATTGAGAGATTTGACAGGGCCAGTGGTGTGTTGGGCGTGGTAATGGCGACCAAAGAAATGGTCGTGAGCTTTTGGCATTTTGAGAGGGTGATGGGCTGTTCAAAACAAGAGAAGGGCGCTGCGCCGTATTTAAAGTTAATCATTGATTGGAATGACGTGGTTGTGTATCAAACTGGATTAGCGCTGAGGTTGACTAAAATAGCACCTCGGAAGTATCCAGGCTTCACTATGAGGACACAGTAAAAGATTGATGATTCGGGCACTCAAAAACTGGCACCAACAGTCTATAGGATTGTATCTCTATCTTCATTGTCTTGGCCGAGCAATAAATAACCTTGTAGCATTTCCAGAACGAAACGCTTCAATCTGATCCTCATTAAGTATCCCTTCCCTTCGGATTGTCTCTAAATATTCCTTGCCAAGTTTATTATCGCTGAAAGGATAATCAACACTGAACATAATTCGTTCAAGAGGCATATTTCCCAAAATGCAACGCAACGAGTGCACGTCGAACATTCCTGAAGTTGTGATCCAGATATTATTGTGCATGACCTCGACAAAACCACGCTGCATGCCCAAGAAAGCAGTCGCCTTGCTTATCCGGTCAAACATATATGAGAGCATCTCTCCAGAATGTCCGATGATAATTTTCAGTCTGGGATAGCGGTCGAACGTATTGCTGGCCATCAAACGCAGAATAGTGTTGGCAGTGCTGGCATGCCATCCAAATGCAAAGGCGCCAATCGCAGTCGCCGAGTTCGTATCGGATTGTAGATTACCGCCAGAGTACATAGCTTCTTCCATCTTTTGACTTGGCCAAGCGGGATGTATATAGATCGGGACGTTGAGCTCAATAGCCTTTGCCCAGAGAATACCATACTCAGGGCCATCATAAAAGTTGCCGTCGGAATGATTATCAATGAGCGCGCCGACGAATCCATATTGTTTGATACATCTTTCGAGCTCCTGTGCTGCTATCTCGGGATCACTCATCGGAAGAGCAGCGAAGCCAGCGAGACGTGACTTATTCGCTCGCACAGCTGCGGCGAGCTCATCATTACTAGCTTTTATCGTCTCAGCTGTAAGAAAATTGGCTGGTGTATGAGATATAACTTGGATAGCTACATCATTTTCATCCATGTTCTTAATCCGCTCATCATGAATGTCGACGAGTTTGTTGGTGATATGGGGAGGAAACGCCTGAACTGGGTCGTTTTCAGTCGATTTAGATGAACGTGCGGCCCGAGAGAGAAAGTGCTCTTCTAGTGTTATACTCATTGGAAAGATTTAAAATTTGTCAAATGGCTGAAAGAAGAGTCAAGAAAGAAAGCTTTATCAAGACGGAGGAATTTATGAAGTAACAGCACGCCAAGTCGTAGTGATACAATTACAACAGTTGGGAGGAAGTGAAGCAAAAAGGGAAGAGTTGTATATGAGAATACTATTCTAGGTAAATAGATAAATAAAACCGAGTCATCCGGAAATCTCGGATGAGATGTAACGTGTCACGATAAGTTAGTTCAACGCCAAAATATTCGTTTCGGTGCCGAATCGGCAATCGAGGTTTGCACGCGTAAAGGAATAGAACACCATATTGATGCTATGATTCAAGAGGAAAGAAGAAATTGGGGGAATATTATAATAACCAAATTAACTTATGTTAGGAAGAAAAAAAAAATAAACAAAATAAAGAAAGCTGGAACTACATAAGCTAACTAACTTGAGAAAGATAAACGAGCAAACTCCGCAGCCCCTTGCAAGTTGTTAAGTAGATAAAAGCAGGGATGTATATATAGCAATTGTTTAGTGGCTAGCTGAAAGGATAATAATAGAAATTACGGCCTCAAGATTTGACTTGTATAATAATAAGCTGCATGGGTTGTATTGAGACTGAAGGCCAATTGGTTGTAAATGGCCCCCAAAAACGCCATTTTTTCAAGGACTGAGTCAGGCTCGGAGCCTGATAAAATGGTGTTGTATATAATCAGTGCACTACTGTGTTTTTTGGCGTGGTGTATCACGCCTTATATTGTGTTATCTTGACTGTGCAACCTTAGCGTCACTTTATGTGTTGCTGCAGGTAACCTATCTTCAAATAATCAGTGCACGTTAGTTTTGGTTTCGAAATTTTCTTTTCATTAACAGTGAGCATGGAACACAAGTCATTCTTTACTTACGCCATCACGAGACCATTTCCATTCCGATGGTTCACCCCGGTTGCCATTGTCGGTGGTATCGTCTTCGTCGCCCTCTTCACCTTCATGAACTTTGCCTCAAGTAGCTATGAACTCATTGTCCAGAATTCCCTGGACCCGAATGCTACTGTCGCTGGGCGCGGCTGGTTACATCGTTACCCTTCTTTTCTATCCACCAAGGTCCAGCCCAAATGCCAGCCTGCAACTCTACCAGTAAACAGCGAGTTCTTCACCAATAACACGGCTCTCACCTACACGTTAACAAATGTATGGGAACAGGGAAAAGAGGGTGAGCGAGTCATATCACCGGCTCTCACCTATCACAGAAATGTCCTCCAGAACTGCTCCGTTCATTCGGTGGAAATCGACTTTGCGTCAATAGACAGGGCGGGAAATCAAATAGCCTTCTGTGAATGGGGCGCAATGGTGCGGTCCTATGTCTCGTGCAAGATAGATACCCCAGCCGGCGAGGTCTTCCTCAACTTCACGCAGGCCTACGATTACGTTCCTGATTCCACTTCCTTTGATAGTCTCCGCAAATCCTTGGGCACCGGGTTTCTAAGCCGTAATCAGACAACGCGAGCTAGTCTTTGGTGGGGTGAGTCTTTGATGTCGACGTACTGGGGCGAAATTACCCTGATGCTGCAGGACCAACGGGGAGCGTATAAAGATGATGATAGCAAGATAGAGTTGAACAAGGGGACTATTTCTTTCACGGCCAATGAGAGTTATCCGTATATCGAAGACTTGCGCTTCTTCAATTTGGACTATCGATTCTACGGCAAGGAAATATTCGAGGTGGCCTGCTGTCCAAAGCTACCGTCTCCTTTATCGGCAAAGATCTTGAATGAGAGCGATACATACCCCAATATATGGCTGAAGGCAGACGCGCTGGCAAAAGCAGCTTATTCAACTATTCTAGTTGACCTGGGCCAGACAGTATCGAACAACATCCTCACCAACTCCAAGTTGCTGACGCGTTTCACTTCCAATTTCCCGACAGCTCGCATGGCTAATCTCAAATCAGGCCCTGCGACCGACAGTTATGAGGCTTTGAAAAAGGTAACAGGCCCGTTGGGCGTCACGCCATCTGTCATCGAGACGACGTACATCTGTCAGGTCCCTCGGCTCAAGCCAGCTGGCAATCTCGTCGTTGCCATCATAGTAGCTGATATTGTGCTACTTCAGGCGGTTTGGCAACTCTACAAGCTTGCCACTGAAGCATACCTCAGCAAAAAAGGTTTGGATCCGGTGCCCTGTGAGAGATGCTTGGGAGTTCCTAGTGTTACACAGGCAGACGATCCATAGCCGTCTATGCCAAGTCAGGAGAGCGGTTTGGAGTATTTTCCGCTGGTGAACACGCCAGGGCAGAGCGATCATCAATTTCAAGGAGGCAGAGTTGGAATCTGATGGCTAAATGAGAAGTACACTACCTTATAAATCCTTTTGTTTTATTGTACCTTGCCTTACGGATATATGGAGTATCATAGTTATAGATTGGAGTTGAAGGACACGACGAAATGGCGTTGCCTTGGGACCTTCTATCCTGGTGACAAGAAGTTAAGATACCACGCTAATGCGGGTTGCTGATAGCTCGTGACGCGCCGCCGGTTCCCAGCTTCGCAACACATTTCATTTTTCGTGCAAAGCATTCTAAGAAAATGTTAACCATCGGGACAGATACTCGGTCGAATCTCCCCCTGGAGCTTCTTGGCACAACTAAGCCTCACTATCTACAACAATGAGAACGCGCGGCATCATATAGTAACTCACTCCAACGATCATGTTTCAGTGGTGAGAGTCGGACATGCAGTAATATAAATACATTGACCTCTCAAGGCCATGATATATCTAGCTGGCAATCTGCCGTCTGAAACAGATACTTCTCATCACCATTCTACTCATCTATTAATCCCACTCAAATCGTCATCATGAAGTCAGTTCTCTACTATGCTACACAGGGCACCATGGCTGTATCAGTCATGACCCCTGCCTCCGCACAAAACCTCTCCTACGTTGCCGACAATTTCTACCGCAGCGAGTCTGTCGCGATCCAACCCATCCTTTTCAATACTGTATACAACACCACTATCGCCGGCAATCTCTTCACTGCCAGGAACATGAGTCGCAGCATTAATTCTCCCGCAATCGTCGTCGGTCATCCAATGGGTGCTGTCAAGGAACAAGTTGCCAACCTCTATGCTACCAAAATGGCCGAGCAGGGCTTCATCAGTCTAACCCTTGACCTCCCGTTCTGGGGCAGAAGCGACAGTCCTCACAACCTTGTGGCTCCTGATTTCTACACCGAAGCTTACAGCGCTGCGGTTGATCATCTCGGCACATACAACTTTGTAGATCGAGGGCGTATCGGCGCACTGGGAATCTGCGGCAGTGGTGGTTTCATCATCAACGCGGCCAAGATCGACTCTCGCATTCAGGCCGTGGCAACTGTATCCATGTATGACATGGGTACTGTAAACCGTCAGGGTCTACGAAGAGCTGTCTCTGTTGAGCAACGCAGAGAGGTCATTGCTAATGCATCCCAGGAGCGTTGGGCTGAAGTCGATGGAGCACCAATTGGGTACACTGTTGGCGCTCCAAACCAAATCACGAACGAGTCTGATGCTGTTGCGCGTGAGTTCTACGACTTTTCTACTTACGGCTCAACAGAGAAAGGATAGGGAAGCAGATCATGATGCACCAAAGGCCCAGATCTCAGACATTGCTCTAAAGACTAGTGAGGTCTTGGAAAAGATTGCTGACCGAAAGGGAACGACCCTGCAAGCTATTGTGAGTTTCTGTTTCATCACAGTGATCAAGCAGAGAGCTAATGCAATTAGGCCCTGGCATATTTATTCCACCAATCTACACACGTTTTCCCAATCGTTGGAGTCAACACTGTTGAACACATCAATGCTATACCCGACGCCTTGACGACAAAACTTTCGGGATACCCCATGAACTTCACGCAGTATATACAGCCAGTCGAATATGATCTTGCTTGGACACTCGCAGATAACCAGCAGTATCAAATGTCAGCTTGGATCGATGCTCCTCCCAAGCGCCTGGTAAGTGTTGAACCATTTCGAGGTTGCAGAATTCAGAACTAACTCACTCTAGCCCTACCAACCAAAAACTTGGTAGACGGGTTAGGAAGGGGTTTAGTTAAAGATGGTTAAGATCAAGGGAAAAGATTAAAATATTACTAATGGAGTTTAATATTGGATAAATGAAATTTAGGGAGCCAATTACGTGATGCGTGATACACCCCATGAAGCTATCCCGCTCGGTCATTACAAACCAATTTCTATTAGTCTTGAGCGGCCGACCCCCAACAGACTCAAACCCAATCTCCAAAACTTTAATTTACTCCTAGAGCCCTTCCGTAACAGCTGCTGTAACTTGGTTTCAGAGAGTCTAATTCTTATCTAGACTATTTTCATTCTATATATCCAGCCGACCTTCCCATTTCTGGATAGGCATACCCGATTATCCCACTCAGTCATCTACCCATTGTGTATTGTTGGACGGAGGGAAATCAGCAATCTCGCTGTTTCAGTATGATGAACTGCATGTGAGACCGATTTGGCAGGTTTATAGTCCACAAGTTATGGGTACAGGCAGATTTTGGTTTGTACAGCGTCACCTTCTCTACAAAACAAGCGGCATAGACCAAAATCTGCCTGTGCAGCGTCACCTTCAATATACTAACTGCGCTAACGATATCGAAGATCATAGGTCGGTAGAGAGAGATAACTACCGTGGAATGTTACGTGACCGCAAAACGAGTCAGGGTATATGATGCACCTTTATCTCATCAACATAGATAGTATTTAGTTCGACTAGCACTAGTGCTGTTAAAGAATTTGAGATACACAATGAATTAGTAGATTTGTGTCGGTATTTCAGATGAATGCCGCTGTGGGGGATGTGGGGCTGCTGATTAGAAATGGACCCACGAAACCATGATCTCTCCCACTCTGCTACTTGGAGGCTTTGATGGGATGTCCAAGTGTGAGAGTCAAGAGACAATTTGTGGATATGGTATATCCATATATATAGAGACATAATATCTCAATAGAAACATCCAACCAGATTTAATACGTCAAACAATTCAATTACAGCTTTCCAACTCAAACCTTTCCTTTTCTCTCAACACCACGCTCAATCATGCGTCTCTCAACCATACTCTTGACACTCAAGTCCATCGGACTAATCAGCACGAGAGCCATCCCTTACCAAAGCCTTCGCGTTGAAACTTTTATCAACCATGGCTCTTCCTTCGACATGGTCTCCTCGTTGATCATCGGCTCTCAAGCTGCAGTCCTTATTGACTTGCCCATGGCCATCGAAGGAGCAGAGGCACTGGCTGATTGGGTCCGTAACACCACCGACAAGCCATTAGTTGCTGCATTCACCACTCACTTCCATCCTGACCACTACCTCAGTGGTGGCGCCCTGCTGGCCCGATTCCCCGAAACCAAGTATTATGCCAATTCGAAGGCGGCGGCAGAGATTGAGAAGGAAGCAGCCGATAAGGTAGGTAACAAGAGAAAAATGCATGTTTGAGCTACTGACTAATCTTGAGTAGGTCATCAAGTTGAAGGCAACCCTTGGTGAAAATGCTGTTGTCGACAAGGTTCACCTACCAACGCCATACGACTTTTCGTTCTTCACACTCCCCGGTGATGAAGCCACTCCGATACATTTCCTGAGTCCAATTACTGGAGACACTGTCGGCGAGACACTCTTCTGGATTCCTTCTATTGAGACCTTGATTGCCGGCGACGCCGTCTACGGCCACGATATGCATCTCTGGCTCGCTGATTCTCTGACAAAGGCACTCACTGAATCCTGGCTGTCAACTCTCGATTTGATCGATCAGTTGAAGCCCAAGGTCGTGATCCCTGGTCATAGAGTTTCCGATAAGAAGTTTGGCTGCTCCATTGACATTGATCATACACGCGCATATCTCCGCTATTGGCAGAAGGAGATTGAGGCCAAGGGAGCGGATCATTTTACTCCTCAAATCATTTTCGACAAGTTCAACAAAGCTTTTCCTAGGCTGCTTAACTTGAACTCTTCAACTTCAGCCTTCTTCTTGAACAGCACTGCGGAGCAGTTTGGACGTGGAGGAACTCGCCAAGTTCATTTTATCGATCTCGCTTCTTACAATAATGTTGGAGCTCTGGATGCGTGGAGCATCTGATGTGCTGTGATTGGTGGTGGTTGGGATGTTTATGGTGGGTTGTTGTGGAGGAGGTTCTGTTTGTGTATATTTAACAGTGTAGTTATAGAGTATAGATCGAGGTTAGGGATGAAGCTCTAATTGGAGGCGTGGAGTTTTGATAGAAGCTGTAATACAAATCTTCACTCTTTATCAATGTCAGATAGCTTAGCGCAGGAGAAGTGAGATAACCGGTCAGAATGGCAATTTGTCAGCATCCCTTCCGCGGAACATAAGCCTGTGCCAGCAGCTTCATTCAATTGACCTCTCATTAATTTTCAACAATCCACAATTTATCTAAAATGCCGCCATCGCAAATTACAAGAAAGGTTTGACCCCTGCTCATCCTTTCTGAAGCAGTATGAGGACTGATGCGTACATTTTAGGCCTGTGACGTTTGTTATCGCAAAAGAATCCGATGCGACGGCCAGAAGCCGCGATGCTCTCATTGTGTCCTGTATGAATCTGAATGCACATTCGAAGCTACTAGCCGAAAGGCTGCGACAAAGAAAAGACCTAATGGGAACGCCGCCGCTTTGCAATCTCGGGTGCAGTCGCTCGAGACGAGTCTTGATGAAGCGCAGCTGAGGATCAAAGAGCTTGAGAAACAGTTATCTGGAGACGCCCTCGATCAGGTTCCCGGGGCACAGCTAAGTGAATATGATATCAACTACTCTGGAAGAGGTCCCGATAAGTTGGGTCTGGAGTTACCGCCCCATCAAGAGGTTTTATCCGGGGTCAACAAGTTCCTCACAACTATGAACACGATTCTACCTCTATTCCATCCACAAAGGCTTCTAAATCGAGTCAATGCATGGTATGAGCAGCCCCATCAACGAGATACCTCGACCTGGGCGGCGATTAATGTCATTCTTGCACTGGCCTACCGCCATATTCCAGCTGAAGAGAAACCTGCTAGATACAGCACCCTCCACTTCATGAACAAGGCTCAATCAGTCGTCAATGAAGTTATGTTGGGTGATTCCAATCTTCTGGACGTCCAGACAATTGTCGGAATGGTCATGTTACTTCAAGCTACCTCCGACTTGAAACCAGCATCGGCCCTAATTCCCATTGCTCTGCGTCTCGCCCATGGTCTAGGACTACATAGTCGAACAAGCTCAGAGCAGCTCAGTTACTCTGAAGCTCTAGAACGAGATCGTGTGTTTTGGATCGCTTATCTACTTGATCGTGATATCGCAATGCGCACGAAACTACCTCCGATTCAAAGTCAGAATGACATCAGTATCGATTGGCCATCAGCTACACCTTCTGACGGAGCCGGTCTACTATCCATAGCCGATGGTACCACTAGCTTCAACTTCTTTCTCTCCCGAGTTCAACTGGCTCATATCCAAGGTGAAGTATACGAAACCATGCTGTCGATGTCACCTACTGCATCGGATTTATACGTCAGGCTAAACAATATGGACCGAATCCACCAGATGCTTGATGATTGGGTATCTCGCATACCGTCCGAGTTCTCGCCTAATTTAGTTAGCCAAAGTGGCAATGAGAATCTGAGAAGGGCATTTGGCGTTCTTTATTCAAGCCATCTGATGTGTCGAAGTATAATCTGCAAGGCTCATGCAATGGAAGCACAGTGGATACCGAGCCTCCAGGACTTTGGTAGGAAAGCAGCGGAGCATGGGGTAATCACAGCTCCACGATTGCCAACAGGTTGGCATAAGCTTGTTCATGAGACCCGAGAGTACATCAAGCTGTTTGAAGCGATTGATCCCAAGGATCCTGCTTTCATTTGGTAAGTTTCACGCTTTCCCGTGCTACATCATCTGTGCTAACTGAAAGGGCTTCAGGATGACTGCTTGCACGTACATCTCAGGTGCAGTTTGCCTAACAGCCAACAACCTCTTCAACCCTATGCATATGAATATTGAGACGGATAATGATCTGATCTATCCCGCTTTCACCTTTCTGGAGGATATGATACAGCAAGCACCGCTTCCGCAGCTAAAGCGTCTGCGTGGCTCTTGGGACGAGCTTTTAAGAAACCTAAGGGAAATGTCGTTTCAGAATGCTGTTCAGAATGTCAATTGGCTTGAGGCTACTTGTAGCTAAGTTCATTGCAGCATACTAATGAATAAATGCACAATGTATGTTTAGCAAGGATTGTTGAACTAGGATAATGCTGCGAGTATATATCATATGGACCAGATGCATACATACAAATTTCATGCGAAACTAGTTTCATAACGTTGATGCCCAAACTCCGCGGAATATCCAGCTGAATCATCATAATCGCAAAGATGAGGATGTTCCGCGGAAGGGGAAAGGGTTATATGCTTATGAATACAGATGAAAACCCATTCCAACAACTAACGAGTATCCACCCACTGCGTTATCGGAGCACATATATAATTCTCGTATCATGTAGCAAAATGTAAGAACCTTACTTGAGCAAGCCAGGTCATCATCAGATGTCATTCCTTTTCTCACAATGGCACCTCTTCCCCTACACGGTCTCGTTTCCTTCACCAAGTCATGGCACGCTGAACCATATCCTTTTATCTCACCAACAAGACCAGAGCTGTCTGCTGCGGGAAAGAATGTTGTGATTACAGGTGGTGGTACTGGAATTGGGCAAGCTACTGCCATCGCATTCGCTCAGGCTGGTGCGAAGTCCATCGCCGTTGTTGGCCGAAGGCTTGAACGCCTTGAAGCCACAGCAAAAGCGATCCAGGCTGCCAATCCCTCCACCCAGGTCGTGTTTGAAACAGGGGATGTTACAAAGCTAGAGTCCATTAGCAAGGCATTGAATAATGTCGTTGAAAGAGTTGGCAAGATTGACATCTTAATCGCCAACGCAGGCATGCTGCCCAAAGCTGGCCCAGTCTCCGGCTATGATGAGGCTCAACTCCGTCAAGGTTTCGAAGTCAACTTCATCGGTGCTTTCAACTCGCTGCAAGCATTTCTCCCGCTCGCAGCTCCGGGTGCCAACGTCATTTACGTTGGGTCCGCCATAGGCCATTGGTCTCTGATGGCCGAAGTCCCCGGAGTATTTAGCTACGCGGCAGCAAAGGCAGCTGCTGTGAAGATGGTTGATTACTTCGCTTTTGAGAACCCTCACATCCACGTTGTGAGCATTCAGCCGGGGATTATTGCCACAGGTATCAACCCTGACCCTACGGCTGATTTCGATACAGGTATGTATGATAAACTCTCTGGAACTATAATGGCAGAAATTAACAGCATTCAGTGGAATTGCCTGCTCATTTTATGGTATGGCTTGCTTCTGAGGAGGCCAAGTTCCTGAGAGGAAAGTTTGTCTGGGCGAATTGGGACGCTCAAGAACTTTTGACCAGAGCAGAAGAGATAAAGTCATCTATGCTCTTGAGGGTAACTTTGAATGGGGTCGAAATTTAGGACTATATTCGCCTAAGTTGTGTCATACAGTAGTACAAAATCTTTGAAAAGAATAGCAAGCTTCATTCTTAGCAGCAGGGATGGCAAGGAGTGTATTGCCCATACATGTTAACATGTGCTCTTTGCGTTTCTTTTGTGACTGAAGTTTCACCTTCCGCCCTTAATCTCATCCCACCTTAGCATAGCTAGCTATGGTTGTTTAAAAATTCCTCCTCCTCTTAGGTAATACATTAGTTATACCCCAAAGAGTGGACGAGTTAAAATTTACATGCATTTATATATCTCATAGAGACATCATAAGTTTTAACTATCTATCAATACATTCCCCGCTTGCTATCCATTTGGCTAATCACTTCCCCAAAGATCTTTGCGCCCTATCAGAAAAGAGAATAGACCTGGCATATCTTTGAGCTTCCATTCACCCCGATCTCGTCTTCTCCACGGAACCTTTGATCTCTTCTTTTCAATGTTCTCTTTCGACTTTTCTCTGTTAGCCATAGGCCCTTTGAATATTCCGACTTTTATCCCTGGCTCTACAGGACTTTCCCGCTCTACAGGGGGTAGCAAGTTGTCTTCAGGACGAGTAAAGTCATAGCGGCCTTCCTTGAAGCGGATGCCTGGAACATGTTCTCGTAAGGGAAGGATAAAGTTGGGTTGTTCCTTTTCTGCTGCTGACCCGGAATTGGCGTTTCTAGCGATTTCTTCCTTAGAAAGGGATGTCCAATCTGCGAGAAGAGTGCCAATAAGTGCAGCGCTTGCTCCGGGTTCATAAATAACTCTGTATAGTTCTGAAGCAGTTTGAATCGCAAGTACCCGTGTATCAAAAGCTGGAGCCCGAATGCCGGACGTCTGGGAGATACCTTGGTTATCAGGCTCTTGTGATTCTAGACTGTGACGTAAATTGTAAAAGCTTTCAAAGGCCAGCTCAAAGAGCCATTGGGCCGTCCCATCTGACTTTCTACATCGGCGAATGTGAAACTGGCCATTAATCTCGTCAATTTCAAAGTCTGATTCATGTCCTGCTTGCTCCAAGAAATTATCTTTCTCTTCCTTGGACTCCTTCTTATATGAGAGATCAAGAAGATGATGACAAGCTGCGTAGGCGAGATTCTCTGACTGCTCGCGAAGGAGGGGAATGTCGGACTCTGGTTCGTTCTGCCGCGGTTCAGTGGAGGAGGTCATATGAAAACCTGCAGATCTGCAAGAATAAATGGTCAGTTATTGAAATGTCCCCACGAGAGTTAGGAGAGCCTGCTTACTGTGCCTCCTTTCTTGTTGTTGCAGCAAGATTGAGAATGTTGAGCATTAACTGAATGGCAGTTCTATAGCTCTCAATTAATGTCAGTTTGTACTGCACCTCCGAATGTCTGAGTCGAGTCTATGAGTCTATAGATATCATCATGTATCTTCGAGATCTGGCGGATTATTGACTTGATGTGGTGGAGAAGTTTGTCACTGCATACATCGGCGCTACGTTGTAAAACACGACGGAGCTCTGAAAGTATGCAAGATAAATCGGAAATGCTGCGCGCTGTCTCAACCGTCTAGCGCGACGCAGTGGGAGTCGAGGAATTGAAATGGTATATGGCTCTTGAAAGCGATGTTCCTGCGACCACGATATCTGCAATACTGGAGATGATAGACAGAGGATCCATGGCGACGAGCCTTTGAACTTGCGTTATTTCGGATCGGTTTGGCAATCAAATGTCGATGTTGATTGTTCGAAGGAATGGCGGGATAGATAGAAATGAGATGAGGGGCTGCACTGCCTTGTTGTATGCCTTGGTGCATCCGCCAATCATGGTGTTGAGATCCACAGCCTAATTTTCCAATATGCCTTACCACTTCTTATGAAACGCCTTACTGAGACGTTCCATGTTGAATGGCGCGAAAGAAACGCATTTAATTTGTAAATTAGAAGTCTGAAAATCTGGCACTTTTAGTACCGCTTGTCCATCTTACCATCAAAATAGCCAGTCGAAGAGCCAATATAATGCTGACACGCTACAAAAGATACTTCTCGGGGAGGGCCCTCCAGTAGTTTTGAATGAAGACAGGTTGGAGAGCGAGTGATGAAAATGCCTCACTTCCTCCGAGATGTAGCTTAGATTCCTTGGTGATTATACTGACTGGTCTGCTGACTCAGTATATGGCTACGTAATGACGCAATCTTTCTGTGATTGTATTTTACGGACAAAGTCGAAGGCTCATAAAGCGTGATAAGTAGCTTCCAGCGTCCAGCGCTGCATCGGATCCATAGCCGCAGCATCTTTTGCCGTTCATCTTGGTGTGATTGGCTTGAGAGGCCTAAGACATCTAGATACCGCAATAGAGTTCTCTTTGTATTACATCCTAAGCACTGTTGCTGCCCTGCTTTGCCTTAGCATCCGCCATCTCCTTCATATGTCGTCGCTTCCTAGCTTCCCAAAGAGGATAGACGCAGAGGCATCCTGCAAAGAGAATGGTCAACCCGTTCCAGATCTGTGCACCCAGAAATGCACGGTTTTGCTGACCGCCATAAGCCTCATCAGCTGCCAGTGCAATCGGAGGTCCAATCAGTGCTCCAAAGTCAGCCGCACCATAGACAATTCCCATTCGGGTACCGATAACGGCCGATGAAGGACATAGGTATGGGATGATGAAAGCAGGTAAGGTTGTTACTGCGCCAGAGAAAA
This sequence comes from Fusarium algeriense, assembly GCA_002982035.1. NCBI lineage: Eukaryota > Fungi > Ascomycota > Sordariomycetes > Hypocreales > Nectriaceae > Fusarium > Fusarium algeriense. The sequence goes on along the minus strand of PVPY01000302.1, from coordinate 13,298 downwards.
AAGCCGTAGAGAATGAGAAATACAATGAAGCCGCCCAAGTTATGGACTGCGATCCAGCACAATGCAAGCATGCCAGATACCACGATGTTGAACATGAGGATAGACTCTGCTCCCAAGATCTTCTTATCCACTATCGCTGCAGGGATAATCCGTCCGAGGGCTTGAGCAGCATTGAGAACTGATAACATGTAATAGGCAAGATCCTCGGAGACGGGATGATCAAGACCCAACAGACCAAAGGAGGGAGTGAGAATGTATGGCACGAGGAAGCTGAGCCACATGAAGAACGACGCCAGGGTGAAGATACTAAAGGCTTTGTCCTTGATGATAGACTTGTCGAAGAGTTTCATAGTATGTTTGGAAGACGCCGAAGCTGTTGGCTAGACCGAAGTTGTTGAGGTTGATGAGAAAGGAGCCGAGGACTTGAAGCCATGCTGTTAGACCACCGTCGGGAGGAGGTTGGGCTGTTGTTGATGGCTTCCAGTATCGGAAGAGCCCCTTTTCAGGTTCTCTTTCTTTGGTCGATGCTGAGTTGGCTGTTGACATGGTTAAACTTGATACTTGAGATCTCAGAGGTTGTCTAGGTTATTGGGCCGTTAGGAACTTCCATATTTCCAGCACTGACATCATTACACTTGGAAGAGTCTGTCAACAGTCATAAACCACGACAGAAACAGAATGCTTTATCTTTTAGACCCTGGGTACAGATTATTAGCTCTAGCTGATAATGATTCCGAGTCTCGGAAACTGAAGGTCTTTCGGCTTCCCAGCGACATAAACAGACTCACAATACTACAAGATTGCGAACAAGTGTAAATTATATATATTATCATCCTTCTTTTTAGAATGGAAATTGGACGCCTAGACTCAAATGCATGCAACTTGTCTGCTGCCTAAAATACCTACCCTAAACTCCAAAACCCCTTATCTCATCTCGCTTTATCAAGTGCATCAGTTTTCACAACAGCTCAGAGGCTTACCAATAATCTTAAGCAGTTCTCCTTTAATTATAAGTCATAAAATTGTGTTGAATTTAAGCTTGAGGACAAAGAGAATCACAGACTCGTCTATTAATGGTAGCATCGTTGAAGCTTACCTCTTGGGAGGACTGCAAACCATAACAATATATTTTAGGCAGCTAACACACAGGTGATGAGAACACGATAGTGGGGAAGCTTAAATAAAAGCATACCCCATCTATGAATCTCTCTAGCATCTTCACATAGGCGGAAGAAGTCTTAACCACAAACAAAATCCACGGGGTGAATTCGGAGCCTTCTTGCACCAGCAGATGTAACGTTGAAAGGCAGTCACTAATCACATGCGAATAATTGGCTGGAATTGTCGAACTCAACCCTTTGCCTTGCTTTCTCCAGCGAGGAACCTTTGGTATGCATGGGTTGCGGGCGGTTTCGACTCCACCATCCACTTTCCAAGTGCCGGATATCCGTGCTGATCCTGGCTGACTCTACAAAAGAACGAGAAGGAAAACTCACGATGATTTGGGGTAGATGCCCTCAACAAGAACTGTAAACGACCTCAACGTGAAGGGTATTGAATACGAGAATGGGTGACATTCCGAAACACACACTTTTCGTTTTACAGCCTCTTTGACTATAAAGAGATACGATGTCAAGTCTAGACTGTCTTCTCGAAGCCATCATGGAAATCTCCGCGCTGCAACGTAAGATGCGGGGAAACAACAGCGCCGTCACAAACAGCCTGTCATTGGAGAAACAGGGCCTTGGGGAAACTAAAATACTGTAAATATCTCCGCGGTGAGGCCGTTAAAATGAGGAGGCGAATTCCATTCCCCCCCGCAATCGGCACAAAATATCCGTCCAGAGGGTGCGGAGACTACTGTTAGTGCGTGGAGAAACCTCCGTATTTCCCCGCTGGTTGTTGAGACGGACCTGACGATCCCCCAATTATTCTTATCCATAAATACAATGTCTCTGCCTGGTTATGCGACGAGTTGATGTGTTGAGTTATTTCTTGTGAAAGTTGCTGTTGAGAAATTTGTCAAGATGAAGTTTACGCTTGGAAATAGAGCCGCTATGGCTGATACGCCTAGTGAGGTTATGAACTGGCGGTTATACTGGAGTACCTTTGTCTTCGGTTTGTAATGCCCTCCAACTAAAACCCCGCAAACGCTGACTTGTTTGAAAGGTATTCTCGGTGCCAGTCGCGGTCTTGATGAAGGTCTTGTTGGAGGAATGGTTACTCTTACAAGCTTCAAAGAGGAATTTGGCCTCGAGCACGGATCCAAAGAACATCAAGCCCAAGTCGAGTCCAACATCACTAGCATGGTTCAAATCGGTTCCATTGCTGGGTCCCTCCTTGCGTTCTTCCTTTGCGATAAGATTGGTCGTGTTCGATCACTTCAATTTCTCTGTTTTCTTTGGCTTATCGGTTTCATCATTGTTGTGACTAGCCATGGAAGCGTGGGACAGATTCTAGCAGGCCGATTCATCGCTGGGCTTGGCATCGGAATGACTGTTGTCGTTGGCCCTACCTACCTCGCTGAGACTGCTCCTCGCGCTGTGCGTGGTATGCTTACCAACATCTTTGCTGGCTCTGTTTATCTTGGTGTCATGGTCGCGTACTTTAGTAACTGGGGCGCTTCTATCAATATGCCCAACTCATCCCGATACCAATGGGTTGCTCCTCAGACATGTCACATTGGTTTCTCTGGGTATGTCTTTCTTCCCTTTTGTCAAATCCGTCGACTAACTGTTTGGTAGGTTGCTGCTTATCTTATCATTCACTGTCCCCGAAACCCCTCGCTGGCTCACCATGAAGGGTCGAAATGATGAGAGCACAAAAGCTCTCTGCAAACTTCGACAACTTCCTGAAGATCATCCTTTCGTACAAGCCGAGCTGTACGGTATCCGTGAGCAACTTGAACGAGAGCAAGAAGCCATCCTTGGTGTCTCTCGATGGGGCAAAATTCGCGAGCTTCTAACAATTCCCGCCAACCGATATCGATTCATGCTTGGCTTCATGGCTCAGCTTTTGGGTCAGTGGTCTGGTGCTAGTGCCATCACTATCTATGCGGCCGAGTTCTTTGGTGTCCTTGGAAAGTCTGGCCAGTCCGAGAAGCTGTTCGCTACCTGTATTCTGGGCGTGGTCAAGCTTGTCTCTGCTTATGCTTGTGCCTTCTTCCTCGTTGATTTCATTGGTCGACGTAGATCTCTGTATGCAGGCATCACTCTTCAGACCCTCTCAGTCTTGTATATCGCCATCTTCCTAGCTATCGTCGGCACCGAGACTCTCGAGAATGGAACCTTGACAAGCACCCAGAAGCACGCTGGCGTTGGCGCAATTGCTATGCTATACATCTCAGGAGTTGGCTGGACCATGGGATGGAACTCATTCCAATATCTCGTCAACGCCGAGATCTGGCCTCTTCGCCTTCGAGCTCTGGGTAGTTCGATCACTATGTGTCTTCACTTTGCAAACCAGTACGGAAACACCAAGGCCGTTCCGCTAATGCTGCTTCACATGACAAGCACTGGATTCTTCTTCTTCTGTGCTGCTGTATGTGTACTCGGTCTTGTCTGGGTCTGGGCATTTGTTCCTGAGATGGCTGGACGATCACTTGAGAGTACTGATGAGCTGTTCTCTCTGCCTTGGTACAAGATTGGTCGCTATGGAAATAAGTTGGCGCCTGATACGGAAGCAATCATGGCAAGGGATGAGAAGGCTGAAATGAAACGGGAGGTAGAAGTGAGCCAATTAGAGCATGGGCGATAGGGATGGAGATATTTGTCTAGATAATGAAATTTGTGAAAGCCTTAACGATATCTCTGCAAGATAGATCTAGGCAATGCATAAAAAATAACGCCTTAAATTTTATCCACTTTCAGGGAGAGTAAACACTTTGCTTGTAACTAATGTGAATTCGTAATAGATACAACAAGAAAGCATATGCTTTCTCCGCAAGACTGTTAAGATAATAGATTTGCAAATTCTCCCTAACGCATCAACAGATATCCTTTATCAAACATGTTGTGCTATAACTATGCGAAATCCACGAGCACTAGATTGCCTCTCAAACTCTTCCTTAACCAATCAAGTCTGATGCAGTATTCAAGACTCGACTCTTGCCAACGACGACGATGTGGGCCTTTCAGTATGGCGGCGTACTGTCCTCCGCCACTCCATGGCCTAATATCGCATTCACCATTGAAAGCGCTATTTGCCAGTTTCTTCTGATCCTGGAATCTCCCGACCAGTAACCACCGTGTGATCGTTGGGTAAGGTAGACTCTTCTCAAGGCCACTGATCACCTGCTCATTCTCATCAGTGTATTTTATCTTTGCTCCTCGTCTCACCAGCAACTTGACCATTTCCAGATTTCCATGGGAGATTGCACACATGAGGGGCGATCCAAACCATGAACCGACCTTCTCTATGTTTGCTCCGAGGTTCAGAAACAGTGCCGTCATTTCCGTATCACCTCGACTTACTGCCAAGCACAGTGGCGTCCCAACAAATATTGCCCTAATGTCCAAGAGAGCACTCGCATCATCAGGTGCTAAAGATTTGTATAATCGTTTGGTCCCCATCACTGTCAAAGAAAGGATGGCATTGATGAGGATATTTTCTGGACGAAAAGATGCTAGTCCGGCTGACCATCGTGATTAGGACACATGATTGACGTATATTTTTCGAACCATAGCGAAATAAAGCATAGATATGTTATCATCGCTCTTGTGATGGATGTCGAACCCCTTCGATAAAAGATACTTGAAAACCTCAAATGACGAGCTAGCACTTGTTGCCCTGTAAAGCAAGCTTGACCCGTCCATGCCCCTATACTGTAAAGAGCCAGGATACTCTTCTGCCAGCAGCTTCACTGTATCTAAATGACCAAAAAAAACTGCCAATGACATGGCAGTGTTGCTGAAAATATTCCTGGCTTCCACGAAAGCGCCCTGAGACAAAAGCTCTCTCACAGTGCTGGTATGGTTGAAGCCGGCGGCAATATTCAAAGGTGTCTCGCGATTTTTATCCAATGCCTCTATGTCAGCGCCCTCCTGTAGCAAGAACTTGACCACTTCAACGTTTCCTATTGAAGCTGCGGTATGAAGCGGGCTTCTCATTAACGGATGAAATGTGTCAGGCTGGCTAAGAAAAGCGGAGTTGAAATCTTCGGCCGAATCGCCACCAAGAGCAGAATCCAATGCACCCTTCCATGCATTGCTGGCTTCGTTACTACAGTGTAGAGTTACTTGAGGGCTCCGACTTACTAATAAAGATTCATATTCTTCCGGAAATGATTCACTATGAGTACCAATACATTGATGTTATTCTTTCCGATTGTTTGGCAGATAGCAAGGATGAGTTGTGCACGACTGATTGAGTGGGATCGTAGAGCCGCTGATAGTAACTTCTCAATAAATGTTGACGAGTCCATTGAGGTAACAGCGTGGGAAAATAAATTCTGAGTTGAGTGTTGACTGCAGAATGAGCTGTTAGTGCTGACACCCTCGTCGAGGAGCCAGTTGACAATGACATCTTTCTGAGCTCCGATAGCAGCAAACAATGGAGAGCAGCAGTGACAGCTTGGTAACGGCTGGTTGATCGAGTAACCCTGACTCACAGCCAATTTGCACTGCTCAAGATTTCCATTCAGGATTCCTGTTTCAAAGCTTCGTCTTCGAGCAAGCTCCAGTCCTTCATTTGACCCGATACCCCATATCATGTCTAATTTAGCTGAATTCTCGCTTCGAGGACGAGGCGAGCCTGATTTCAGTAAGAATGTTGCGATTTCGTTGTATCCAGCTTCTAGGGCATAATCAACAGCGAGTTTCATAAACTGGTCTTTAGCAGAGACATTTATTCCTTCGCCAACAAGAAGCTGACAGCAAGTTAATGACCCCTCTATGGAGGTGTAATGGAGAGCTGTCCGTCCGTACTGCGTGGTGATATTCACGTCGAAAAGATTATTGTCGAGAAAGTATGACACGAAATCAGGCTTGTCGGCTCCAATGTGCAGCAAACTGACATGATCCTTTATCTTTTCATGCGTCTTTTGCTCCGTCGGAGTCTCCCACGACACATAGTAGGCAAGGGTCTGCCACTGTGATGGACTAGAAGACATTTCGACTGCCCACTTAAGCATATCGATTTGATGGTGGCAAACAGCCCACTGGACAATTCCCCAGCCACGAGGATCAACCGCAAAGATGTCATACCCAATGTCCGCAAGACACTTGACTAAGTCGAAATCATCCTTCTTCGCTGCTTCAACGATCAAGGGATATTCCAGGTGGATAGTCGGAGAAACAAAGCCCTTTTCGTTGAGGGCTTCGACTAATGCTGCTCTATCTGGGCCCCAACCTTTGACAACTAACTCAAGTGGACTTCGGCCCGTTGGACCAAAATCGTTGATGGCCCGAGAAGAAATAGTGTCCAGTACGGTTTTGAATGTTTCGACGTTTGATATTTCACAAGCCATTTCAAATAGAGACATTGGGCGCTTGGACACATCCGCGGGTACCCGACGATGAATGTCAACACTAAAGCTAATAAGTTTGAGGTAAACTTCTGGAATAGATCTTGCTAGAGCTAACTTGAGGAGATGATAACTATCATCGAGTTCTTGGAGGGGGAGATTGATCTTTGATGATTCTATTACTTGTGATAGGAGGTCGACGATTGATACAGAGCAGAAATGATCCTTTGTCCAGCTCTTCAGTGATCTAATCAGCGGCAACAAACCAGAGCTCTTCCTTGTATTCTCGTAAGAAGAAAGAATCCCAAGGCTTAAAAGAGTCTGCAGGTCTCTAGAGAAATAATAGCAACACCGGCCGGAGTCAAAGGATTCAGCATAACAGCAGATCTCCTCCAGTGCTAGAGTAGCACAAACAATCTCCCAGGCGTGCGTAATCTTGGCAGCATTCGAGAACTCATGGTCCTTTGGGATCAAAATCTTCAATATCTCGTGGTCAAGGGGGTTTGTCTCATCGGAATCAAGCTGGCTATTGTGAGCAAGCCATCGCTCAAAAAAGAGCTGGAATGGAAATTTCGTTGAGGCGTCGGCGCAGAAAGGGTCATAGAATTTAACCAAGTATTGAACGAACTCTGGGGTGCATAATGCACTGAGATGGTGCATGGGTGTAGACCCTGACTCGGAGGTGTCAAAATCTAAAGCTCCTTTATCTCGCAATGCGGTAAAGAGTTCCAGAGATCCTGTCATTGCTGCATCCTGCATGACTGGACCGTTTGACTTGAAGTATTTTGCCTCAGAAGGACAAATGTCCAACAACGCAAGACATGCATTAGTATGGCCATTATGGAGCGCGGCTGAGAAAGGTGTTCGACCACCTTGATCGAAAGCGGCGAGATTCTCTAAAGAGTTTTTATCCTCTTCCAAAAGTAAGGTTATGATCTTCTCGTGTCCGCTATAGCAAGCAGCATGCCACGAACTCTGGCCCTTCCCATCCCTGGATTCTGGGGTGACGCCTCGAGACAGAAGAACTAAAGCTACCTCTGTTGTGTCGGACTCGCAGCTTATATGGAGACAATTCTGTCCAGAGGAGTTGGAGATATGGGGGTCGATACCAGAGCCAAGAAGAAGCTCTACTACCTTGCCACTATTGGCAGATGTGCTTTTCGCAGCGGCACTCAGTAGCTCAAAACCAGTGAGCTTTGCGATAAAACCACCAAAACGTGGATCCGATATAAGTGTAGATAGCTCTTCAATCAATCCACACTTGGAGGCAATCTCAAGAGCTTTTTGATACTCCGAATCGCTGTAACTGTAAGCCACAGGATTGACAGCTAGATTTGGTAAAGCAAGACCACGCCCCCGAGAGAAGGACAGTGCCAGCGCTGCCAATGGTTTCCACTCAGGACAAGCATCTTCTCCAACAGCTAGTCGAATAATAGCCTCAAGCACGACATCATCAGACTCATCTCGCCATTCAAAAGTAGAAAACGCCTTGAATGCATCTTCTGGTACAGCAGATGATGCATGGATAAACTGAATAAGACAAGGGCCTTTCAATGTCTCAATCGCAGAAGCCATACAGCTCTTGTCGCCTGCTACGAATGAAGTATCGGCACCGTTGTCTAGGGGAACCTTGAAAGTCTCAGCGAGACACTGAATAAACACAGGATTTGACACTCGTTGATCATGGTATTCATATTTCACCAGTTTGATGGCTATAGCAAGAGGCGTGTTGTCAGCTCGCACCCCATTTACGTTAACACCATTGTCGATGAGATATTGACATAACTTAGGACTTAGTAGAATCAGAGCGACGTGTAATGGGCCGGTTGAAAGCTCATGCCTTGCCGAAAAATCGCCAGACGAGACTTCGCGAGTCCACGCCCTGAAGTTCCCATTCTTTTCTGTGTCAAAGAGGCGCCTGAGAAGATCCAGAACTGATTCCTCCTCAATGATTTTGACGTGGAGTGGGTAAGCAATTGTCATCCCCTGTAGCCCAAGAGGCATACGCGCTGCAAAAGAGTAGAATGGATGCTTTAGCTCCCGTTGCTTGTTGTAGGCGTCCTCGATTGTGTCGATGATAGTTGGTACCCTCTCAAAACACGGGAGCAACAAGAAGCTAAGTGAAACTTGTGACAATGATCGATAAGCATCTTCTTCAGAGTATCGAAAATCACCAACGTCAGTCTTTTCAAGGTATTCCAAGACTGTAAAGTGAGCGAATTCAAAGTAATGCCCATCTAAAGATTTTCGTAGTAGACAGCCGCAGTTACGCGATATGACCTCAGGTTCGATGATGTCGTCAGCTTCAAAAACCTCCATATCTTCTTGAAAAGAAACCGCTTCACATAAGCTGGCGATTTTCATCCTTGGCTTTCCTAGTGCAGTCCACTTGAGAGCTCGACGGATACAGGACTGTGTTTCAGGCGGGCACCGCATGACTCTTTGCAAAACACGATCATATGTCTCGTTGAGGGTCGGGGGTAATTCCGTTAATGCCTTTCTTCTGGCTTTATTATTGGGAAGATTGCAGATATGATCAATCTGACAAGCCACCCATCGAAACCTAGACAATAATGTAAGCTTAAACTTCCAATGGGGTTTTAAGGAACATACATTCCTTGAGCTCCGTGTACCAAAGCTTGGAGCATATCCTTATAGAGGTCAGGATTCGCTCTTTCGATGTTTTTCAGGACTTTACGTCTGCTGACTTCTGCAAGCGTATAATCCTCCAGATCTTTCACGTGAGCTGAGACTTCAATGTGCTCAAAGTCTTATGTGAGTTGCTCACGGATCTCTTCCTCTTTGCGACTGAACAAGGCAGAGCTGACGGCCTCTGTCCCGTTCACTACAGCTTTCAGAGATCGCGTCATACGAGCAACTTGATCGCCGCATTCGTCCAGACCGTCGACTATAATAAAGGTTTTCTCATAAACCTTGGAAATGCATCCAACGAGCTCGATAAGGTCATCTAGCCTTGGCTGTGTAGGAAGTTTGTCGTCTGGGTGCAACATGTCGAAGTATTCTTCAAGAAGGTCAAAGGCTTCTTCGCCTTGGAGACCAAGTTGGACTGCAAGGGTCGCTAGGATGTTTTCGGGTTGACAAGAGTCTGAATTTTTATAGTCGCAGAATGCAAAGCAGACTGCTGTTTGATCGTCGCTTTGTTCGAGGACAGTCTCGATGACCAGTCCACAAAAGACTGTCTTCCCGCTGCCTGTAGAAAGATCAGTCAAGATACATCTTGATATAGCAAAGAAAAAGATACCTGGAATTCCGCTCAGCCACAACTTTGAGTTACAACCATTCTTCCAACTTGTAAACGTAGCATTGCCGCTTGTAAGCCAAGTTCCAGTAGCCTTATGACGAAGCTCACGGCTAACGTTGAGATAATCCTGGGGTTTGACACGCAGGAAGAAGTTCATAACCTCTTTGCGCCGCTTGTTGAACTCAACTCGAGTCTCGAAGCTTAGCTTCCTTTCAATCATGTCGTGAATCTCGTCCTGTTTGGCCAAACACTTCATCAACGCATCCATACTGTCTGCAGAAAGTGCTAGATGAAGATTTGATCGATGGTTTGCTAGTTCGCTGACCAAGTCTTTTGTTTCTTGCAGTGAGAAAGGCCATTTCAGTCGTCGGGCAAATCTCTTCGCCGGCTTGCCACTGTTGAAGTCAGAATGAGCTTTAACAAGCCTGTTATTAATCTCATGCAAAGTCTTCTGGCAAGAATCAAGATGCTCAGGCTTGAGCGCCGAGTTTGATTGTTTGTCTTCCAGCGCCGTGGCCAATAATCTAAGGTTTTCGAAGATCCCAGCCAATTCTCTTGCCTGCGTGGCAAGTTCTTGAGCTTTGGATGGGGCGTCTTTGGCTTCCTTGCAGAACTTAGTGACGTGTTTGAAGACGGTCCCTGTCAGCTGGACAAGGCCGGCAATACTGGCAGCTAAACCAATAGCTTCGGCCATATTCGAATAGTGGCAGATAGAGCCTGAGAGAAACGCGGAAGGAGATGAAGAAGGGAAAGTGTTTGGTGGTAATTGAAAAATCAGGCTGCAGTCAGCTTGGGCTTGAAACAGTCAGCCTTGGGGTAACACAAGAAATGCCTTGGCTCATGGTCTCTCACTAAATTTAGGTACTTCATATTAAGTAAATAAAGATAAGTATAAGAGAATAAAAACTTTTATATAGTATTTTAAAAGTTAAAGATTGTAATTATACGACTTTTAAATTATATATACTTTTAAATTTCTTTTATTTAAAATCTAGCTTGTAAGGCTATACCAGCTATTTCCTTTATCACCTTCAGGACTGCTAGCTAGGGAATGGGTCAGGGTGGCGAAGCTGATGATCCAATCATGTCTATGCTTTCACTCCACAGATCTTGATTATTGTCGGGAAATCTATAGCCCGGAGCAATCTAGCTAAGCTTATCTTAGCCCGATTTTCCTTATCTGAAGCTACTAACCTCGCATAAATTGGCCTCGCTTCAGCAATCCTAGACAATACAAGGTCTCTTAAACCTCAATTTGAAGCGCTTTCAGTGCAGATAGCTGGTCGTCTCAATTACGCATCATGGGTGAGATATTTAACAACCTGGCGCTTAGTGGTTTAGTGGCGTGGACAGGATTCAAGTAAGCCGAAACTAGAAAGTACTGATATTAATGTTAAAACTTACTTCAGATATAACATTATAGCTCAATTCTCCCAGAAATTTCTCTTTATAGTAGTAGTAATGATATTACTACTGTAGTGGTCAGCTGCATGCAAAACATCTGCTAACAAACTCAGTTTATAAGGCGCAGCAGCAGAGTTAACGTTTTGCTTCAGCTTCTTCCTCGTGGAATCTCAAGAAGCGAAAGTTTAAGTTTGGCATGACGACGATGACAAGAGATCGAGACCTGGAGTAGAACATATAAGTAAGTATTTATAATGATCAAAGCCTCGATGTTGAGTAAATTGCGGCTATGCTATACCCCGTCTTTACGAGTCGTCCAATCACGCTACAGCTACTACAGGACGTTATCACAAGCCGCTATCGACCTCACTACTCTCTATACAGTATCGTCGTCCGTAAGAGATATCTCCGCCAACAACACAATGTGTGCGAATACAAGATGAAGATAAAAAGGGAGGATGTTCTCGTCTTGGGGGATTTATACCAACATCAGCATCTCATTCATCGATTCAACAATTGACATCAAACAATGCGCTATTCTCATTTATTGGCCCTTTACGGTACGAATCCAGTCTAGCATCTTTCCCCAACAGCCTCTAACCTCATTACAGGACTTTCTTTGGCTTCAGCCGCATACGATGACCCCCAGATCAAAGCCGACATACGCGCCGATACCAATCGCGACGGGAAAGTTGACCTCAAAGGTTCTTCAGATGTCCTCGGTAAGACAAAGTGGACTGAAACGTCTGGTGCCATCTTTCTCCCCAATATCGGCGATACGAACCGACGATGCTCTAAAAAGGCCCTTAGTGGTCCGGCATTGAGTAACGAGAAGCTCGATGATTGCAATGATGCTTCTGATAATACTCAGAGAGCCCCCCAATACCTCGCCCCCCTCAAGACTGTCCCTATTGCAGCAGCTTCTGAGAAGGCTAAGGGTACTATTACTGTTCCTGATTCCATCCAGCGCAAGTTTGTTCGTATCTTCCAGAAGGAGGGAAAAAACTGGGTTTACATCGATGACAAGCATACCTTTTCTCAAAAGGATCTGCAGGCTGGTCTTGATCTTGGTATTGATGCTCGCGATACCAGACGTCCCAAAGGCTGGGATGGACGCGTCACTGTTCGTTTCAGCGTCCAAGATGGAGACGTCAAGTCTTCTGACACAGTCATGCTACGCGTCGCGCCCGTCTTGACGCACCATCACCTCCAAAAGGTTGAACAAGTCCTGGCTACCCAGGGCAACAATACGGATCCTTACCTCGTAGACTTCACCAACAATCTCCGCTCAGCCACGAAGGCTGCCGGTCTCAAGAAGGATCTGTACCTCTTCAACCACAGTGATGGCATCTGGGCTCAAGACTTTGTTGAACCAGGTTACGCAAGCATGCCTGGTCCCGAGGGAACAGTCTCCATCCGCATTATGATTCGAAGCCCTCAAGATGAGCGCGTCGCTGGTCGTCAACTCTTCGAGTACTATCGCAAGGCTGGTGTTGGTGCAGTTCAACACCTCGGCGGTAAGCGCGATGAGATCAACTCTGGTGGAAATATTGAAGCTATTCCCCCGTACACTTTCAAGGGCAAGAGTTGGCCTGTAGGACGTGTCATTCTTGGTAACCATGGCGAGCAGAAGCATCACATTCTTCCTTATCTTGAAGCACAGGAATCACAGAACCCTCTTCTTCTGGATGCTGGGTGGCTCGGTGCTGGCCATGTTGATGAATTTCTTCAGTTCCTCCCCGCCAAGAATAAGCGAGGTTGGGTTGCTGTCATCGACGATCCTCGAGCTGGTATCAAGCTTCTTCAAGAGGCTCGCAACGCAGGCTATGGATCCTCACCAGCTATTTCGCGCAAGAATGATACTGGCTCCAACTCTGGGGACTCTGATGGCTCTGGACCAACTCCTGTCGACTCACCTACCGTCAATCAACTGCTGGCCGATAAGGCACTGATGAAGCTCAACGAACAATGTGCGCAGAGAATCGTTGGCAACATCAAAATCCTCAAGACGGAAGTTGGCCTCACTGACGAGGATATCATTCGCATTCCTGCCTTTTTCAAGACTTTTGACTTTCCTGGTGATAGTGGCTCTAGACTTGCAGCCGCAGCCTTCTTCCCTGGTACTGTAAACAACTTGGTTCTTACTGGTTACCAGTGATCGGAATGGTC
>PVPY01000299.1:0-23825 GCA_002982035.1 Fusarium algeriense | reverse complement strand
GACCATTCCGATCACTGCCATGACCCGACCTCAAGCTGATGTATTGGGTCCTGCGATCAACATCGCTCCAATGGGACGAATGGGCAGCCCACAGGAAGTGGCTGATTGCATATTGTTTCTAGCCAGCAGTAAAGCTAGCTTTGTGCAGGGAGCTGCTATGATGGTCGACGGTGGATATGTGATTAATTGATGTAGTTATCGCTTTAATAGACTTACCTCTGGGTCTTCAACTGTATCCTCAAAAAAACAACTCGGTCCTCCATCCAATCAGAAATCGTTCGGGCGAATGGTTTAGTGGTATAATACTCCCTTAGCATAATTCATCTGAATAATCTGGGAGTGGTCCAGGGTTCGATTCCCTGTTCGTCCAACTTCAGTGGTTAAATTCCACTTGTACCAACTTTTTGTCTTTTGTGTCTCTGACCTCGACCTATTTCATCTTATTAGGCCTCCTGGGCGAGTGACGTCTAGGAACTACTGGACCTTTCACAAAGAGATTGCCTCCATTATAATAGAGAGTAGATACCTGATATTTCGGCCTCCAACTCCATTTTTGTCATAGCTACTACGTTATCTCCACCGCATATGTCATGGTCTGGCGGGTCCACCCAATCACGGTTAAGGAATACTTCTCGGCATTGAAGAGATGGGCACAATTGAAACCTCATAACGTAGTTGAAACATGATTTCAAATCATCTCCACTTGCAGTAGTTTCTAGATCTTGAATATCTCTTTCAAAAAGGCATAAGTTAACGCTCAGTTCCCTGGCATCAACACTAACACCTAGCGCTCTAAACAAACAATTCTCATCACTGATATCAAAACAACGCAGAAACTCAACATGTCTTCCATCAAACCTCTCATTCTACATGCTCATACCACCGGCCCCAATCCTTTCAAGGTGGCCATTCTCCTCGAGGCCCTCAACATTCCCTATACTGTCAAGCTCTGGCAGTTAGGAGACGCCCCCAATGGTGTCAAAGGCGAACGCTTCCTAAAGATCAATCCCAATGGCAGAGTTCCTGCCTTGGAAGATCCTAATACGAACGTTACAAGCTGGGAATCTCTTGCTTGTATGAACTACATCCTCCGTGTCTACGACACCGAGAACAAGTTCGGCGCACGACAGGAAGCTGGCGAACAAGGACGAGTTGACGTTGATTCTTGGACCAGCTTCCTCGTTACTACGCTTGCCCCGTTTATGGGACAGTGTAATTGGTTTAAGCACTACAATAATGTCAAGAATGAGAATGCGTATGAAAGATATCAAGCTCAGGCCTATCGATGCTTTGGAGTTTTGGAGGAGCAGCTCAAGAAACATGGTGGAGACTGGATTTTGGCCGGGGATAAGCCGAATGTCGTTGACTTTCACTTTGAGCCTTGGCTGAGACAGTATGAGTTTGCTGGTTTGAGTCTGAATGATTATCCTAAGGTGAAGACGTGGTTGGGTCGTGTTCAAGCCTTACTCGAGGTAAAGCGAGCGTATGAGAAGGTTAAGGTTGGAGAGGAGGTTTAAACCGCACGATCAATTGTAAAGAAAGTAACTTAGTCTTGTTAAAATAAAAGTGAATTGTCAAGATCCCACGGGAAAAGGGCGCGACGGATTGTCGAGTGTCTGACGAGGCTGTGACGGGGACATGCTGCGCATCGCATATTATAGTTGAACTAGTTTCAACAAAATCACAATATGAGTCAAGCTTGTCTACAACAATGCTTCCTATATGAGATTCGGAATTTTTCATTAATGATGGGCTAGTTGCGACTTTGACGTGCTTCAAGTACGGCAGAGCGCATCTGAGACATTAAGTTTATAGGTCCACGAAATACCCTTGCGATTGCCAGCACTTGTTCCCTCCCAGATTTGACCAACGTACCATCTGTACCTAGGTTTGTAAGGGCATTGACACGTAGCGAGCGGTTGCCCGCAGAAGAAATGTTCCTCGACTTCGGGTGCAGTGGCAACATAGATGCTGGCATCAGAGAGAATCCCAGCATCAGCCATCGAAGCTTCAGTCCAGTGGTTAATTATGATATTGATTTTTAGAAGGTCTAAAGTCGCTGAGTATCTGAGGGATTGATTACGAGCCTGGCTCGGCTGATTGACTTGGTTGCTGTGAAGAAGGCTGTAAGTATAGCCGCAAGCTATGCTGGTGATTGCTTCACGGTCACGGACTTTCATAACGAGAGTGCCCAAGATTAGTAGTATTGATTGGGCTCGACACTTGGTTTTATGCAAGCCTTGCCGGGGATTGGGAGCAGTTATTGCATATTCTCTCAAGACGAGCACGTATAGGTATAGGAAATTATGATATCTGTCCTCCCAATTTAGATCGGTAAAGTTGCGTAACTCACCTTCCCAATGTTAACTTCGAGGGCCCGAAGCCATTTTATTGCCTTGAGTCATTTTCCAGGAGCTTTTGCCCCTGGCGGTATGAAAGTTTAGGTAGCGCAAGTTGTTGGTGTTGCACCAAATTACCCCAAAAACGAAGGCCCCCGTTATTGTGATAACGAAGGAATTAGGCCCTATATTTCGTGCCACACTCAACGTCTTCCGGCGTGTAGACACCCTTGACCCAAATTGGGAGCTTTGTATATGATCTCAAAAGTTTGATGGTCTGTGACCATGTTAAAGAAGGGTCTTGATCTGTTAGTAATTGAAGTGTTAATTCTTTAAGCTGCTTACCGTATTCAAGAGGATCGTCCTCTAAGGCGAGGTTGCTCATATCTTGGCCGGGCAGAAAGTTGGGATATTGGATTCCCGCTGGCATCCCAAAGTTGTCACGTGCTTCATTTAACCGGATGCCAAATGTTGGCGCATCCGCGGTTAGGATGATCCCATGATAACATGATGCTTTTGTCCAATATCAGTATAAGTCCCGTTGAAAGAATGACCGCAACAAACCTTCAGCGCGCTGTGCCATGGACTTCGTAATCTCCTTATTCTTCAACATATTGAGCTGCATAAAGTAAGGATTTCCATTGCCAACCGCAATGATGTCTTCCATCGACGTAGTTCCATAAGCTGATAGAGCCATGGGAATGTTGTTTTTTTGCTGCAGCTGAAGATGTCCCGATTTCACCCTCTGGGTGCGCTACCTTATGTGCTGCGGCGGGCGAGAAGCCAAATGGGAAAGCGACTTTGATGCCTGCAATAGTTGTTGACGGATCAATCTTAGAAACATCACGAAGAATTCTGGGCCTCAGCTTGTAGCGATTGAATGCATCCTCGTTATCCCGAAGTCTAACGAATCAGCCTAGGCCTTAAGATGGAGGTGGACTCAACATACGTTACCATGTCCATAGATCCATGGTCGTAATACTCTTTGAGAATGATCAGTCATTAAGCTTTGGCTTGTAGATGATTTACTGTACCTTGGTATACTCGGGGCAACTTCTTACCCCCCTTCTCTTTGAGATCCTGTATGCAATGGATCTCATTCTGAGGATCGATCGTAACACCGCGATTGGCCATCTTTGCGTCTTTGTCTGTGCTGTGAAAGTCGACCGTTATCTTGGAGTCCTCATATTGAATCGCAACTCTTATACTTGTGATCGCAGAGTGGTGGATAAGATATTTGACGGGCCCATTTAGCATACTACTGAACTGCTCTGGACTAAGTGAGTAATCGGTGGATGTCGGATCTACCAATACTAAACGTGGCTAGTGGGTTCAATCGAAAGCGATAAGGGAAGGCATTGGCGACAATTGCTGTCTTGGCAACCTACTCAAGTCGAGGGAAAAATGACACATTTGGCAAAGCGTGAATCCTCCCACTCTTCCGAAGGGCCCAAAGCTTTCAATGGATCTACATACGGAGATAACTTCCAGCACCCAGTCCACGTTGATATCGATAAGCGGATAGTTTATACCATGTCATGGATCCTTATCTCATTATCGGTGGGTTCCGTGGAGCGGTATATGCCAGCCCCTTCGTATATGGTGAATGCACTTAACAGCAGCGCGAGACTTCGGTGCTGGCATACTTGTCGAGCTACTGCGGGTTGGATCCAAGTTCTTCACCTGAACGTCAAAACAGACACTGCAGATGCAAGAGCGTGAGCTTTTCATTGGCTCTAAGATAATAGTTGAGAAAGAATACTCCGAGTTTAGTACTTTTGAGCGAATGATGGGCCGTGATATGCGTGAGCTTATAAGAACTGTGGTAGGGTACGTCTCGATATTTCTGATATGGCCATAAGCTGATAATTACAGCCTGGCTCTTGCTGCTGCTTCTATTGTAATGAAAGCAATCGATCTGGCTAATGAGAAGGAAGGTTTGGTGATTGCAATGGACACCTTGATGATCATTTCATCAGTCATTCAGATTCTCTCTGTAGTCGCTAGTTAGATCACCTTAGCCGGCGCTGCGGCTGAAGCCGGAAGTAAGCATTGCTCGTATTTCAGATTAACATCAAACTGATTATCTATAGTCATGGCAACATTAGTATCTTATTTGGCCGTTTCTATGTGCGCTACTTGGGGAGGGCCGGTGGCCATCGCGTTTGCAGTAATCGGCATTATCATCTTTATGATATGGTACTTTAATTCAGTTAGGAAGTATGGTCTTGGGCCATTAGTCCATACTTGGTACAATTCTTTACCAGCAGGGTTGCCAGAGTTGTTATACTAGTAGTATTAGGTTGATGATATCAGTTTTGTTCACTCTGGATGTCTACAAAATCGCCATTCAATGGAAAGGGGTGTTAAGCCCAGTGTGAGCAGTCAACAAATGGAAGTTTAAGCTGAGGACACAGTTAACGATTTACGGACTTTGTTGAAATCACGTCGTGGTAGGTCGAATAACCATGCCGGTGTGGATTCAGCTGATGAATCGGATTCTCTATCTGCTTGAACCACGGCGGATTTCATGTGATGTTTTCTCGCAAATCATGGAGAGTAGGTCCGGGCTATTACATGAAAATATAGTTTAGCAATGCAACGCTGCTGAATGTCAACGTATACTGCAATACTCTGCTTTTGGGCTCCAAAAGCGATATCATGGGCGGGAACAACAGGTTAAGTAGCGAAAGCAGCAGGCCAGTCCTCCTGTTTGCCGTACTTGTAGAAACTTATACTAGCATATATTTGAGATTACCTGAATTAACCTAACCTTAGGATAGAATGTATTAAAACTTTTAAAGATTCTAAAAAGTTGACCTAAACTTATCAATCTTGACTAAATTTCTTTGTCAATTTGCAGCTCATTTACATATCTTGGGAGCAAACGGGAACCCGACTTGTTGAGTGTTGAAGTAATCCAACTCAGCTTTGTAATTTTCCAATTCAAGTCTCAACGATGGAGTCGTAATCCAACCAATGATCACGACATGTTATTCGTCGAATAAGATGCGACCTCGTACAATGCGCTCATAGCCACCAATGATGGCCGCACGTGAAAAGCAATGGATGCACAATCATCTGAAAAAACACCAAAAAAGCGCCGATCAGTGAAGAATCTAGATTCATCCATCTCACCAATGACGAGTGACAACGGTTTCATGGTGTAACGCCATATCTTATCTCGGGGTAAACCGTCCGGGCGGCAACGCTGGAAACCTTGCTTCCCGTTGGGAATGCTAGCTTATGTATGTCATAGTGGTCGAATTGGCTGTGGGGCTTAACTAAAAGGGTGTCATCGTTTGCATCAAAATGGTGTGTCACTGGTAATCTGTGGCTGCGTATAGCGCATTGTTACAGGTGCATTTCTTATCAATTGACATCAGATATCTCTCACCGACTTTGTTATCAGAGTTTGGGTCACGTCATTGTGTGTTGGTAGGAATAATGTAAAAACATCACCACCTCTGCTTTTGGTGTTCAACCCATTGCGCTGCACAGCATCTGAAAAATGTCGTTACCTACAGCTTCACCGTTTAATCCCAACGGAGAGCGTCGAGGAAGACGACATTCCATCTTTGCTGATTTTATTCCTGACGATCTCGCCTTTCCTCCTCCGTTTATCGACCCGACTCCCAATGTGGAGGAGATACTCAGCCGAGACATCGAGGATTGTTCCTCTGGAGACGAAGACCACGATGAAGAAGCCGTTGAAGATGACCCACGATATGTCAACGAAAGCGATGTACAATTAGCATTCCATCCATCTGGAATTATCTTTGGGACCGGGTACTCGACTGTCCCCCCAACGAATATAGACATTCCGCCCCCAAACCCGCATGACTTTGAACAATCCCTTCGAGCCGAAGTCTCCCTCCTCCGCGATAACGACATCATCCCACAAAAACATCCTCCTACAGGATGGAGAGCTACAAAGCTAGGCCGTCTGTATCGGCACCTGTTTAGCACACGCGTGCACGATCACGATAAGCCACTCTTTGCTTCAGACGATTCCGGTGAGACGACACCTCTGTTGAGGCACAGAGTGGTGAGATTTGATGGAATCCCGCCGACACCGGGACCGGATGAGGTTCATAAGCAGTGGGAAGAAGCGCTCGCGTCGCATAAGATTGAGACGACGTGGCAGCGCGAGACCAAGACGTTGATTCAATATGCGCTGCCTCTTATTGTTACTTTCCTTCTACAGTGAGTATCTCGAGATATGTAATGAATGATGAGACTAATGGACAAAGCTACTCAGTCACCGTGGCCTCAGTATTGACAGTCGGTCGGCTTGGAATGGAGGAACTTGCAGCCGTCAATCGTGAGTATTCCCGTCTTCCTCAACCACTCATCAAGTTTTGTTCAAACCATATCAATATCTCTCTGCGAGATAGATCTAGGAAACACATCAAAAATAACATCTCATACTGACATTTCCAGTGGCTACTATGACTGCTTCAATCAGTTACTACGTCCCCGTCCAAGGATTAGCAACATGTCTCGACACACTTTGTGCGCAAGCATATGGATCCGGCCACAAACATCTCGTCGGCCTTCAGGCGCAGAGAATGACATACCTTCTCTGGTTGCTCATGATTCCCATCGCCATCGTCTGGTGGTTCTCCGAGCCTATCCTCGCAGCTGCCGTTGGCCCTGGCCGTACGACAACACTGGCTGCTCTGTATATGCGCATTCTCATCATTGGTATGCCTGGTGTTAGTGCTTTCGAAAGCGCAAAGAGGTTTGTTCAGAGTCAGGGTTTGTTTCATGCTACTACGTATACTCTTCTTGTAGGTGCGCCTTTGAGTTTCTTGCAGAACTGGTTGTTTGTGTTCAAGTTTGGTTGGGGATTTCCCGGTGCGGCTATCGCCATGGCTGTTACTCATAACCTTTTGCCCGTTCTTCTCATTTTATACGTCAGGCTGTTTGAAGGTTATGAGTGCTGGAAAGGTTTCAGCCGCAAGGCATTCACAAATTGGGGTAAGTCCGTTGCAACCTCGTGAGATACGTCTACTGACTGTTTCAGGACCGATGATCAAGCTGGCCTTGCCGGGAATGATCATGATTGAAGCTCAGTTCTCAGTACTTGAGATTCTAACCATCGCTGCTGGTCGGTTTGGCACGGCGCAACTCGCAGCTCAGGGAGTACTTGTGACCGTGACGTCGACTTCATTCAATATTCCTTTCCCTCTAGCTATCGCGACATCGACTCGAGTTGCGAACCTCATTGGAGCGAATCTGAGTAAGGCTGCGAGAGTTACAGCCAAAGTGGTGAGTCGCCCTCATTTTGAGCATGTAAGCAATCAACTGACTCCATAGGCCATTTTCGCCGGACTCATCGTTGGTCTCTTCAATCTAACCATCTTTACAACTCTTCGAAGGCAAATTCCCGCTGTATTCACCCAAGATGAACAAGTGATCGATATCGCATCCAACGTCATCCTTGTCTGCGCAGTCATGCAAATCTTTGACGCTCTAGCAGCTGTATCCCACGGTCTGCTCCGTGGCATCGGAAGACAGTCAATCGGCAGTTATGCAAACCTTTTCGCATACTACGTGGTCGCTCTTCCAATTGCACTCGGCACCAGTTTCGGACTGGGTTGGAAGTTGGCTGGTCTTTGGGTCGGTCTATCAGCTGGCCTTGCTGTGTAAGTTGCCTCACTTACGAAGATGCATTGGTACTGACGGCTGTAGCGTTTCTGGTCTTGAGGCAATGTATCTGTATTTTACGAACTGGGAGGAAGCTGTGAAGCAAGCCGAAGCTAGAATGAGAACTGAGACGACTAGAAGGCGATCTTCTCTGTCAGCGCTTTCACAGGAAAGGATTCAAAGGAACTGATGTGGCTGTATTCTGGAATTCCTTCTTTGTGTGTTTGTATGTCTTTTCTTGCATGCGTTTGTGGTTTGTCAGTGTCTTTGCAGGGGATTGCATGGGTATCAAATTGAGCAAAAGTTAGCGAGCCGTATGTCTTTTAGCGAGTCAATAATATTTGGATTTTTTTACGAGTCCTGATACCTTTATAAGCTCTCGCATCTCAATTCAATCCACATTGTTAAAGATCTAGTTAAGCGGCCGGTGAAGGATCGCGATAGCGCAAGGCTTGGTATGGGGATCATAGCCTGATCCAATTTTTACAGCTAAAACAGAACAAACTCTTGGCTTGACCCTATATGCATTAGCGAATGCTGAGTGCTTCAAGATCGCGTATCTGTCAAACAACTTAAATTAAATCAAGCAATTGGTCAAAATAACTTGATTCAATTCCTTATCTCTAGCTGTCAATAAAATCAAGCCATGTTCACTCAAAGCAGCTAGTCTCAGCTTATCATGCTTGTTTTCAGGTCACACTTGGCGGCGGAGTCATGATGTCAGACCCTTATGACGTAGATAGTGCAGATTATTCAGGGTCTTGTCTTCCCTTGATCAAAATTAATGACGGCTTTATTTCATCTGTATTACCTAGACTACCCGTCATTCCCAGATCAGGGTCCATCGGTCAAACCTTCATTATTCCCGAATATTACGTCAAGATCCAATGGCGACTCAGACTGTCGACCCTCCAACCATTGACGGTTATCGTGATTCAGATGATGAGTTTAGCTCAGATGATCAAGAGTTTCATGTTGATGAGCGATCTGGACGATCTTGGCCAACCAAGCTTCTGCATAATGTTATTCAGCCTATTAAACCAAAGTTGGTAGAAATTGGCAAGGTTTCATCTGCTGATCCTACGAGGTGCAAGCCTTCTAGAGGAGCAAGGAAGAGATGTGATGTTCAAGAGAGCAAAGTTGAGGGCATTTGGACGTATGATATGACGCCAAAGAGTGCTGATGAGGGGAAGAAGTATGCCAGGAGGATATTGTACTTTGCTGGAGGTGGATGGCAAGCACCTCCCAGTGGTGAGTAGACCATTGACTTCGTAAAGCATCTTTACTGACCATCGCAGGCCAACATTGGACATTCTGCGCAGAAATGATAAACCGCCTACAAGATACCAGGCTCACAATCGTCTCATACCCCCTAGCACCCAAGGATCCCGTTCAAGACGCGTTCCCTGCGATCTGCAAAACTTACAACGTTCTCTTGAAACAGTCATCTGAGCTTGGCGAAAGGGTCATCGTCGCTGGGGACAGCTCAGGGGGAAACATTGCGCTCTGCGTTGTGACCTGGACAATGAGAGATCAAGATGTTCAAACAGTCAAACCTCCTTCTGCCATTCTTGCAATTACTGCAACTACAGACTTGAGTCATAATCATCCCGACATTAAAGAGGTGGACAAGGTTGATCCTATTCTGAGTGAGTCGTCTATCGAAGATACGGCTAGCAAGTGGGCACCGGGTCACTCCAACGTGGATCAACAGCACCAAAATGGAACCGATACACCAAAGACCGATAGGAATGAGAAGCTGGACTGGTCCGTCAACGACCCTCGAGTATCACCCATTCGCGCGGATCTGGGCGTATGTATTCGCAACAACGTCAAGATCCATGGCATAACAGCTTCGCACGACGTTCTTGGGCCGGAAGCAGTAGAGTTTAGGGAGAGATGTAGGAAGGAGGGCGCTGATGGGGAGTGGCTTTCTTGGGGGAATCAGATGCATTGTTTTCCGTTGGCGTACAAGTATGGTTTAAAGGAGAGTAAGGAGGGTTTGGAGTGGATTATTAATGTTCTTAAAAAGTGCTAAGATACCCTGTATACGACTTGGGAGATAGACAATGATGGACTTGGTGACTTAGAATTTAGTTTCGGTGAAATATTGCCAGATGCATGGCGAAATTCGTACCCGCGATGGCATCCCTGCTTGGCGATACTGCGAACCTTGACAGACGCTCCCGTCTGCGTAAGGCCAAGTCCACGACAGTCCAGACTACCCAAGACCCTTACGCGGCAATACAATCTTCCAAGAAGCTTCTTATCAATAGATTATGCTGGCGTCAATTGCCTCAAGGCGCCACAAATCGTTTCACAGGGATCAAATTGCGACATGACGAGCACGCAATTAACCCCACGTCTTAGAGCATATCCTCACCACCACGGCGACCTCCCCAGGCATCTTTTAACCAGAACAAGTAATCCTCGTTATCGCTATAGGCCCCGTATCGCATTTCTATTGGTTTGTGGAGGTTTAGAGACAAGAGCTTGTAAACTCGAAACTGCAGATTCGCCGACATCTGCATCTGCGCAGTTGACAGTTGCTAAATTCGCTGGTTAGAAAGAACAGAAAAGACGAAAAGATTATCCTTATCGCTGGTTTAATTAGTCTTATTTCTTCTCTTAGCTTAGCTGTCATCCAGACCTAGGCCATCAGTCCCCGAAGTCGGTCGTCGCGACAAAGTGTTGTCAAATCATGCAATACGCCAAGCAAGCACTATCTCTCAACGCGCACATGGCTCCCACGTCTAGTCTCACCTAGTCTGATAAAGAACGCAAAGGTAGTGCCTAAAACTGCAATTTTCGGATCCCTGCGTGCGTTCGCTTATACTTTAAAGCCCCTGGCCCATCGCTTCAACTGTCTTACATGATCCATCCATCTGCACATCTATTGGTATCACAAATAGAATAAGGCGTTATTTTTGAACCATTACCTTGTTCTATTTCTTATATATCGATAAGATTTGCACAGATAAACACACAATGTCTGTCGCCAAACAAAAGAAGTGGTATCACATCTCGTGGTATTCTGACACAGACACCCCCGATGAACGCAAGTTTATTATCAAACTTGATCTTCTCATTGTACCATACGCCTTGATTGCGTACTGGGTTAAATATATTGATCAATCTAACCTCAGTAAGTGCCCAACCCTTTCCCAGTATCGTTCGAGGTAAGGCGGGCGGTGTGCATCAGCTCTTGGCCAAATCAAAACACACCTTCAGCCCAGTTTCGTTTCTTACTGATTAATTATAGACAATGCGTATGTTGCGGGTCTCAAAGAAGATCTTGGCTTCAAAGGGAATGAACTTGTCCAGCTACAGACTTTCTACATCATTGGTGCTGTCCTTGGCCAGATCCCGTTCTTCTTCCTTCTCACATATATCCCGATCTACTGGTTGATCCCTGGCTTAGACGTTCTATGGGGGGTCTTTACGCTTTTGCAATATAGAGTCAACAGCTTTGCTGAGCTTGCAGCGTACAGATTCCTCGTTGGATGGTTTGAAGCAGCTTTCTTCCCAACTATGCACTACCTCTTTGGCTCTTGGTACAGAGGCGATGAGATTGCTAGAAGAGGTGGATTGTTTTATATAGGATTATCCCTTGGAACTCTTACTGCTGGTCTCATTCAGGCTGGTGCTTCTGCTCGACTTGATGGTGTGAATGGGCTGGAAGGTTGGAGATGGATGTAGGTGACGTTTACTATTGAGACTTATGGCCGAACGCTGACATTAACTTAGGTATATTATCTGCGCACTGATCACCATCCCAGTTGGTATTCTGGGGTACTTCATCATTCCTGGAACTCCAGATCAACCGAACCGAAGAGTTTTGAACCAGCATGATATTGATGTTGGTGAACAGCGACTCAGGCGTGCAGGCCATCAGAGCCATGGAAAAATGAAACTAGGACACTTGAAGAAGGTTGTTTGGTCACCTCGGTTTTGGGGGATCATCCTGGTCGATCTCCTTTTCTGGAATGCCGGAACTCACAGCAGTTCTGGTTCGTTCCTCCTTTGGATCAAGAGTCTGAATCGATATTCGAAGGCAAGGGTCAACGAGTTGGGTACTATCGCTCCTGCTCTTGGTATCTTCTACACACTGTTCGTCTGTTTCGCTTCGGATCTTGTCTTGGGGCCTGCGTGGGCTATCACAGTTTCGACAGTCTGGAACGCTCTTGGGCTCATCATCCTCACCATCTGGAACGTACCCGAATCAGCCCTCTGGTTCGCATATTCAACCATTTACGCATCCGTGGCCCTATCAAGTGTTCTTCATGGTTGGGTCAATACACAGCTTCGAGCATCGCCTGCCGAACGATCTTTCACATTGGTCTTGATCAACGCCATTTCCCAGTCTACGACAGCCTGGACACCCTTGCTGGTTTTTCCTACCGTGGAAGGTCCTCGTTTTCCGAAGGGTTATCCATTTGCTCTAGGATGCGCTATTGGACTTCTCATTGCGACTCATGCCCTTCATTTGTGGTTGAAACATCGAGAGTAAGTAGAACGAGTCGCATGTTTTTTTTTTCTTTTTTTCTTTGCAGTGACTAACGACTTACAGTCCTCAAGCAGAGGCCCCCACTCAGATTCAATCAGAGGAAACTGGCGATACATCGTCAGATGCTGGGTCCAAAAATATTGCCAATTCGAAAACCGCTCCTGTCAATTAAGGGGCAAATGAGTCATGAAAGGGGATCCCTGGCCCTTGGCTGTACGGCCGGAGGAGGCTGGTATTGACGATGGTAGAGAAAAGGACAAATGTCAGAACTTATGAAGCAAAATACTCGTTTGTTTCCTTTAAGAGCATAAGATGGAAACGGGGGCAAATTCTACACCACTGGGCCTCAGGATAGTTAAAATATTGATGAAAATGTTGAACCATATTTCTATGTTAGAAACTCTTATATATGAGCCTCATACAGCTGATTAATAACGAACTGTGATAATGAAATGCGTTCTCTACTGAGTAGTTGAGACTCGCCGGGATGTCGGAGCATGACTCGCGATGATCGCCCTGCTGTAACCAAAAACGGGGAGCAAAACAATAAGTACTAGCGATTTTGGGGAAGCCGCTGAAGCCCCTGTACACCATCAACTACCGACACAAACTCCGATCGTGGACTCTCAAGCGAGGAAAGACCATCTTGGTAGATATACAATTATGAGACACTTGTCGTGTTTTTCTATGTATTCGTGTGTGTCAGAGGAAGTTCCTTGTAGCATGTCACCAAAGAGTCCCGTTCACCGTCGGTTTCGAATGCCGATGCACCATTCTTTTAGTTAGTAGAGGGCGTTATTCCCGCAAGCTTGATTCTAGGTTGCTGTGCCGCTTCAACTGCTAAATCGGCTCCGACCGCAAGCCACTCATTCGGCCGTTAACAAAAATGACGTCTCTGATGAAGAAAGACACTGGAACTAAGCGATTTGACCCTCGATTTGCTGGACCATTGCGCTGTGGTATCTCAATCTGGAAATTCCGCAGCTCTCATATCTTTGTCACGCAGGGTAAGACAAACTGCGTTCCGCGAATATGCACTGAACATGTCGCGGAATTATCACCAAGACAATCCCACTCATTGGCAAAACCTGATCGGCCAAGCAAGCTGAATTCTTGGTTACTCCAACACAAGACCCTCGCCGTTATTTCCAACTCATTGAAGATGTCATAGCGGCATTGCCCTGCCCATCGGCAAACATTTTTCTCTTAGAAACTTTACCCAAGGGGAGCACTCCACTGATCAACACTCTGCTGACACCCAACACTCTAGAACATTCACTAAGCCCATGGGGAACCCCAACTTTGGGATAAGGTCAGTAAGATTGCGGGCACTCCGCACTGAAACAACAGATCACACGAAAGATGCGAAAATGACTCGATTACAAGCCTTTTTGATGTTCTAACGTAACACAAAAAGCATCGGAGCCGCATGCCGATGTTTGTTTAAACTGCTGCCTGCCGCTTGAACGATCCTTCACGAGGATAAAACATGGGAATGCGACTCAACTCCAGGAAATCTCCGCTCATACCCAGTAAAATCTCAGGATATGGACTACTGATTGGAGCGCATAAACGAAACATGGGGGAGTCTAAAATGTCTCCACCCCCTCCAATTTCTAACCTGGGGCAAGTTGTCGATGATACTGATCTTGAGAAGTAACAATAAAGAGTACACAGGTGCTTAAGTGAGAAAGAAGGAGAAGATAATGAATAAAATGAGTGATTGAGTAAGATAGAATGAAAACAGGCCTTTCATTCATGCTGTAGTAGAAAGAAGGATCAGGCCTGGCTTCCAGCATCGCGTTGGGATAATGACCAAGTTTAACCAGAGCCTCACGGAAACAATCAACCAACGGTCATGTTTCCGCCCCTCGCCCCAAAGTAACCACGCTAATTAAAACGCTCTGTTAATGAGCAAATACGGTTATCCGATGTGGATCTCATGTCTGATCCTCCACACGACCGGTAACTTGTAGCAAGTATAAATGCAACACCTTCGCACGAGATCATCGTCAGATTTCCAAGACCCAAGCTTAATGTCAATTAGCAACAATGGAGCGTCTTCCAGGATTTAATGTTGCCAACCATTTTGAGAAGCGCCAGCTCCTCATCGCTATTAATTGTGTTGCTGCACTATCGATTTTCTTCTTTGGGTATGACCTCATCACTCTGACAACTTCTAATAGAGCACGAAACTCACCGTTATAGATATGACCAGGGAATGATGGGTGGAGTTAATAACTCCAAAGACTATATCGACCTGATGGGCTTTGGCTACATCGACGAAAAGACCGGCGAGCCAGTCATCACCGACAGTCTGCTCCAAGGCGGTATCGTGTCAGTTTACTACCTCGGGACATTATTTGGCTGTCTTTTTGGAGGTTGGGTCGGAGATAAAGTTGGACGTATCAAGACTATCGCTATTGGTGCGGCCTGGGCTATCGTCGGTGCAGCGCTGCAGTGCTCTGCTCAGAATCACGACTGGATGATTTGTTCTCGCGCAGTCAACGGAATAGGTATTACAACTCTTCCAAAATGAGAGGGCTCCATTTGTTTGAGTGTTATTAACAGCTGGTTTTAGGAACCGGCATCCTCAACGCAATTGTACCCGTATGGGCTACCGAGACAGCAGAACATACCTCGAGAGGCCAATTCATCGCTATTGAGTTCACTCTCAATATTGCAGGAGTCGTGGTCGCTTATGTAATCACTACTTAACCCTAGAAAATGATCCTGTGCTAATAAGAAACCAGTGGCTCGAGTTTGGTCTGTCTTTTATTGACAGCAATGCCTCCCCATTCGGATGGCGATTCCCCATCGCATTTCAGATCCTCCCTCTTTTTGTACTTTTGGCCTGCGTCTGGTTCTTCCCAGAGTCTCCTCGCTGGCTTGTAAAAGTTGGAAGAGACGATGAAGCTCAGTATATCCTCCGTCGCTTGCGTGGGTCCAGCGAGGAGGATCTTTCCCGCGCTCATGCTGAGTACACTGATATCAAGAACATTGTTCAACTTGAGAACAAGGAATCATCCAAGAACTCATATCTTCATATGTTTTTCGGTATTGGGTCCGGTGAGCTGCATACTGGTCGACGTGTCCAGCTTGTCATCTGGGTAAGTCACATCCCACTATACGATGAAGCCACAAGACTAACAAATACAGCTTCAAATCATGCAAGAATGGGTCGGAATCGCCGGAGTAACGGTCTACGCCCCCACAATCTTCAGAATTGCAGGTTTTGACACTCGCAAGATTAGTATACCTATGCTAGAAAGTTGAATCCTTGCTAACAATGAAGCACAGCCAATGGATCTCCGGTCTCAACAACATTTTCTACATGTTCGCCACTCTCATCTGCGTCTACACACTTGATCGCATCGGTCGAAGATGGACTCTTTACTGGGGTGCCGTCGGTCAAGGAATAGCCATGTTTCTCGCCGCTGGATTCTCAAAACTTGGCCAAGAAGCGAGAAATGCCGGTGATATTGACAAAGCTAGCTCTTATGGTGCAGCAGCTGCCTCTTTCGTCTTTATCTTTACTTCGGTCTTTGGAGCTACTTGGCTAACAGTTCCTTGGCTCTACCCTGCTGAGATCTTCCCGCTTCAAGTTCGAGCAAAGGGTAATGCTTTCGGTGTCTTTGGCTGGTCCATCGGCAACGGATGGTTGACTCTTCTCTGTCCCGTTATGTTCTCAGCCATTGGCGAGAACACACTTCATATCTTTGGAGCCTGCAATATTATCGCGATTCCTATGGTCTGGGCATTGTATCCTGAGAGTAACCAGCGTACTCTCGAGGAGATGGATCTACTGTTCGCGGCTGATACTCCTTGGGTTTGGGATGCTGAGAAAAAGTTCAAGGAATTGAAAGAGAAGCAACCTGGTCTTATTACTGCTTCTACTCGTAACCGGGATGTTATGAATGTTGAGCCTGGTGTCAAGTCTGGTTCTGGGGATAGGGTGAATTTGACTGATGCGCAATGGGATTCTATAATAGACTACGTTAGTCGATAACCGCTAGAAAGGTGTCTTCAGCCACAAATTTATTGTGTTGTCTTGAACCTTGGACAATATTCTCTCTCAATTGAGACAATTTGGTCAGTATACCGCACCGAAATGTTCAAGCAGCCAGAGTGCACAAGAGTTAACCAGCCAGATCCATGAGGACCATTGGCTGAAACACTTTCAACCAATGAGGAACTTGCCTCAATGTCTCAGTGGTAGAGCGTGTCACTAGTATTGACAAGGTCCACGGTTAAATATCAATGATTTGTTGCGTTTCCTTCCAATTATCCATAGAAGGTAAAAATTGTTTGCTTTTTTGGTTTTCTATCCCAATCTATTGGTCTGTATGGACACTAAAATTTCCGCATCGCGTCCCAGCACCTACAGTTCAGGTGGCGGCTTAAACTGCATTAGATCAATCCCAAAACTTGTTCCCGGCCCCTTCATGTATTTAATTGCCCGAACCCACTCAAGTTCCCTCTTCATCCTACGACCTGCAAAGTATCCAAGTAATGTGGTTTGCCCATAGCATGTTATTTGCGGCCCGAATGTGCCATTCTCACTTCGATAGCAGTACTCAACACTCTGACAGAGCATACGTGCAATTTGGTCAGCGTCTGCTTGGTTGGGTGAGTCGTTTTGCTGGGTGTCCCCACGAAATAGTCCGCTTAGAGTTGAGGGAGGGTCTAGGCTTGACATCCTCTCACGAAGCAGTAAGATTGTTTCAAGAATGTCCAACATGATGCCAGAGCCGAGAATCCACGGACTGGCACCTTCGACAGACGAGAAAACAAGAGCGAACGGGAACAGCTTATCTGGATAGCCATTGTCTGCGGGATTAGTAGCCCTAGAAGGAACAGACCAGTACAAAGGCGTTTGGTTGCGTGCTGCAGTAGTGCGATGGACAAGGACCCGCCAATCCTCAAGCATATGAAACTTATCAGTAAGTAAATTGGCATATCTCAGTAGCTTTTCCCAATCCTTCTCGTCACTTGAAGCCAAGGCATGAGCTTCTGCCATCACTGAGGGTATATGGATGGCAATGTCAAGGAGTCCACCAAACGACTCTGGGGCGGTCCATGGACCAATATGTTTACGCCAGAGTTCAGTTTCAAGTGCAAGGGCTCGTTTCTGGGCCAATGATTGGATAACCTAAGGTAGTTAGCATGTGCTAAAGTAAGGAGGTAATAGTCCTACACATATCACGCAAAGACGTCGGCACAAGTCATTCCAGCTTGAAGCGTTTGAGCCAGGTACAGCTCGGTGGCGAAGAATCTCGGATATACCTTGGGCATGCGCATTCCAGCTCGTACTGGCGTGAAATAGGAAAAGCTATTAAACAATCAGTAAGCCTGTCGGATACCATCAACTATTGGTGCTGCTGACCTCGCAGGTCGAAAGAATGACGATTGCAGCAAGATGCTCATCATTGTTTCCGATACATGGAAAGTCAAGAACCCGGATAATTTTTGACAAGGCGTTGTTATACAGCTGAATGGTCTCGTCGTAAGAGATACCGCATTCCCCAGACAAGCGAATCTGGATGGCGCAAAAAGCAAGTAGAGAGTAATCTAAAGCATCACTGAGACCTTCCATATTGCAAACAGCCTTAAGCCACGAAGATGGTGTTGAACTGTGGTCTTCTTCATTTGTGGTGAATCGCCATTGAGGAAAGTAGATGCTGTCGGCGATGGAAAGCGCTTGTAATCGGAACGTAGGTACATCGTATGGCTCACTGGAGCTAATTTGAGACCGCATTCGTTGTAACAAAGTCAACCAGTCGGAGTTTGTCTTCTGTTGAGCTTGTACCACTGAAAGAGCCGTGACATTTGGCCGAGCTGGTGTTCGATGGACCCATAGGGTAGGTTGCTTGTATCCACGACATACGAGTCCTGCCTTGATACAACGACGACATTGAGGTGACGTCAGGTCACACTGGGAAGATGTTAGCCATGAATAATGTTCGGATGAATGAGTCAGACCTTGACGCGGCGTCTCTTACAATCATGACATGACTTTGACTTAGAAATCCCTACCATGGTGGGGGATTCGCGAGAGAGGCTCGGTCAAAGAAAAGATCCTAAGCATGGTGAGTTAGACACTAGACTATATGTAGTATCAGGATTCGAAAGACTCTACAGGGATGTCTCTTACAAATTGCATTATTGAGATGTAAGCTTCAAGGGAAGGTTGAAGGGAATCGAGAGAACACGTTAAATGGGGTCAGCACGCATTTTAGCGGGTTTACCGGGTCAGAGCCATTACAAGCCGAAGAACCTAAGCCCTATTCGGCATCATCCTTCGAGAGAATAGACAGGGATCAAAGCTTAGCGTTTAGACCGAACAAGACCGAACACGTTCAGATTCAGCTATCCCCGATTCGGAACCATCTGGCGAGAACTGTTCATGGGTCGAATTTGTCAGATAACGAGCTTGACGTAGATCTTTCAGAATGAAAACAGCTATATAATAATTGCTGTGACCATGTAGAACACCTCATCACTTCGAGCATATTCTCTCATCCAAGGAGATCGCATCAATCGACCCTTAAGACTTCAAACTCAACAATGGCGTCTCAAGAACCAAGCCGTCACCAATCCCTCTCATCCCCCGCCTCCGATGACGATCCCCCAACTGAACCATACAGCGAAAAAGCTCCCTCGCAAGAAGAAGGGACGTCAGCACCAGACTTTGGTCCTCCGCCTGATGGAGGTCTACAAGCATGGCTCGTTGTAACCGGCGGCTTTTTCGCCGTGTTTGCCAGTTTCGGATGGATCAACTGTACGTTTTCTTGACTTTACCGCCATTTGAGGTGAAGTGCTGATAATAAGAAAGGCATTGGAATATTTCAGGATTACTACCAGCAGAATCAGCTCAAGTCATACTCATCTAGCTCTGTGGCGTGGATATCGTCTATCGAGTCATTCATGCTCTTCTTTTGGGGACCAGTAGTCGGCTACATGACTGACAATTATGGTCCTCGCATTCCTATCCTGATCGGATCATTTCTGCATGTTTTCGGTTTGATGATGACATCCATATCGAAGAAGTATTACCAGATCATTCTATCTCAAAGCATATGTAGTGCATTGGGTTGTTCGTTTCTCTTCTATGCGCGTAAGTACCATTTGGAGTTCAACAAATATCTAGAAAGGTTACTAACAAATGTCTAGCTATCGCCGCCACTGGAACCTGGTTTGCACGCCACCGTGCCATCGCATTTGGAATCATCACTGCTGGATCCAGTCTTGGTGGTGTCGTACTTCCAATCATGGTCAACAAGCTTGTCGTCCGCGTTGGATTTGGTTGGGCCATGAGATCAGTCGCCTTCCTGTTCTTGGGTCTCTTGGTCATCGCCAACATTACGATCAAATCGAGACTCCCACCGCCACGAAGAAAGTTCGACATAATGAATTTCGTTACTCCGTTTAAGGAGATGCCATTTCTTCTGTTGACGACGGCAGGATTCATGCTGTATCTGGGTTCTTTCTTGCCTTTCAACTTTATCATTGTGCAGGCGAAAGAGCTGGGTGTATCGGACCATCTGGCTCAATACTTGGTATCTATCGTCAATGCCGCTTCGTAAGTGTCATACACTCTTGTCAACGACTTCAGCTGACGAACCCTTCAAGCACGTTTGGACGACTTTTGCCAGCATATCTCGGTGATCGTATTGGCGTCTTCAATGTCATGATCCCTTTGACCTTACTCGGAGGCATCTTCACACTCACTGTATGGCTCACTGCACATTCCACAGCTTCGGTCATAGCATATGCCGCGCTATACGGATTCACATCAGGCTGTACGTAATCTTCCAATCTCCCTATGGATAAAAACCCATACTCATGCCACTTTGTAGGTACCCTTTCGATAGTTCCCGCCATGCTCGCTACATTCTCGGATGTTCGTAGCCTTGGAACGCGTAACGGCGCGTTATACGGAGTTTCTGCTATCGGCGTTCTGATTGGAAGTCCAGTTGCTGGACAGCTCATCAGCGCCGAGGATGGGCATTACTCTGGATTGATCATCTTTTGTGGTGTTTCAATCCTTCTCGGGGCTGTATTTGCTACCATGTCGAGACAGGCATTGACTGGCTCTAAGTGGATGAAGAAGGTTTAGATTGGTGATGATTATCAATATTGCCCCTTCAAGCTCTTGGCAAAGATATTGGTCAAATCCAAAGGAGTATTATTTTAACGGGAAATACATGCTCTGTGTAGTTTTATAGGAAAATATTGTGTGTTTTTATGGAAGTAAAATCCAGACAACTAAATCAAAAGTTTTGCTCTGTAGATAAGAACTTTCTTCGGGTTAGAGTTTGTGTTGCCCCTGTTCTCCTTAGCAAGCACCCGACAAGGCGTTTCCATCTATCTACGATCCTATAACACAGGAACAGCATCGATGCTGGACTCTGACTTTATTTCTGCCGTCAATCAGCCGGGGAGTCCAAGCAAACTACTGCACTTGGGCGAGCCCATAAAGGGATCCTCAGAGACGAAACAATAATGCTTCGCTGGATCTTTGGCTACTTTCCTGACGCAGAACTACTCAATGGCGCCATCTGACCAGACATACCGCAGACAACTCTACCAAGCGGGCTTACCTCACGCATCAAGAGCTTGAACTTTCTCAGCATCGATATCGATCGCCTAAGAGAAGAAAACGGTATTATCTAGCATTTCAGAATCGGCGTATCTTTCCTAAAAGCTCAATCTTTTCAAGAGCTACACTATAATTCTACCCAAGGTAGCAACTTGGCATCCCAGGTTATCAAGTCTCATCACTGGGTCATCAAAGCCAGGGTAGCCTTCTCATAGAAAGGATATCACTTCTTATTCGGAAAGGCAAGGTCAATCAAGAAATCAGACCTGGGAGCGGAGCTTCACGTTGTAGGGAACAACGCACACCTCACGCTTGGAGTTCTTCTCATGATCGCCGTCAGAGATGCTGAGATTCAGTTGGCTGGGAAGCGGCTCCCCGACTGGATCCAGATCTGGAAAGCTGTTGCTCAATCTCCGTTGCAGCCGGGACCTCCGACTAAGCGCGAGATATCGGCTCTGGCAGATGCCCAAGATGAGCGATACAGAAAGATTGAAGAGAATACTGGACAATCACTGGATGATTCCCTTCACATCCAACCAAGTTAGAACGAGATCCATGGTCGAGTCTAGAGAGGAGGACATCAACGACGTCTTCTTTCAAGAGCTAATAGCACTCGATAAATGCTACAGAGGAAGGTCAGGTCAAGATCAGTGGAGCTAATACCACGGGAAGGAAGTCATGTCTATTCAATCTAATCTTTTAATACCCCCAATAAACGCCGTTTTCATGTGCTTCTGACTTTTATCGTGTCAATCTTGTGTGCGCTTTCACATCGCCTTTATGCCTCCTGAAGTATCGGAAAATGCAAAGTGTTAATGGTTTAGTCTCTGTCGTTGAGGAGAGGTTCATCTTCGCTCCCCTCATGTTGAGCTTCGTTCTCCTCCTCGTGTTTCTCAATCAATATGCTTCCTGGAGGCGGAAAGTTGGAGAACAACAAGACTCCCATGGCAAGTAGAGCGATAGCCTGGCCACTGGTTAGCTTCAGCGATAGACTTTTGGAATAATAGGAACTTACCGCATTGCAGAAGAAGGTTGCGTATGCTTTTCCAACTTCAGCCAAGCTGGCAAAGATGAAACCGAACAATCCCTGGGTGGCCAGTCGAGCAACGTTCTCTACCAGTGTCACAGCGTTGAGAGCATCGGCCCGCTGAGAATCTGGACACATCTGAGTGATAACGCCTTTCGCTGCCGGTGCTGAACCGGAGCCGAATGGGAGAAGAAAGGCAGCTGTTCTGTTAGGAAGAATTTAAACCGGGGGATATGTTCAAAACTTACCAAGATAGATATGCCACGGTTTTGTTGCAAAGGCAGCAACTGTTGTAAGCAGGCCGTCAACTAAAAGACTCCATCGCAAGAAGACTAGATCAAAGAGGCATCCATCGTCTTCCTTGTTTGAGCTGACAGCCTCATACGGCTCATGATCTGTCTGTTCACCCAAAGTCGCATCAAACTCCCCAGCCTCCGTGGGAAAATGTTGAGGTGCCTCATCTGTCTCATCATCACTGTTTGGTTCAGATCTGATAACACGACCGCGTCCCCAAGCGATGATCCTGGGGAAGAGTAGTATCAGGAAGAAACTTCTCATGATTGCAAACTCAGACATAAGCCATCCGTTATCTCCCTGGCTAAAGTTAAACGCTGAAGTTGCATACATCTGGACCAGAATCGCCGTATAACCGGTCGCAAGAACTCCGAGGAAGATGCCGCTGCAAAGAAAGATAACTCCCAAATGCTTCTTGACTCTCCCATCTGCGAGGCGGAGTTCCTGCGGAGTGAGTATTTTGAGTGGGGCGAGGAAACCAGAGGCACCTTGTTGACCGTTCTTCCCTCCATTAGACATGGATTCTGGCGAGATATATGGCAGAGCGCACCAGACGTAGATGCCTGCGAGGATGAAGGAGATGAAGGCAACATCGAAGGGAGCTCTGATGTCGATTGCATCACCAATCATACCGCCAGCTAAAAGATGTTAGTAAAGATCTCAAGATTTCCGAAATAAGGGAGTAATTTAGCATACTCAGATAACCGATTCCTTGCGCCAACATAATAACTCCCTGGAGCTGACCAAAAACCGCGGTTCGTCTAATCGGCTCAACAACCTCTCCCGCGATGATGTTTACAACAAGACTGAAATACGAGTCAGTAAATAATAAGCTTCAAACTGTTGGCAGGCTTACATGTACCCAGCTGGGCCTCCCAAAATAGTGATGAGTTGAGTTGCCTGAATAATAATCATACCATTTCGTCCGCCAGCAACAACTCCAATGATCTGGGTAACCACACGAATGGCTGGTAGGAAAATTTGAAATAACAAAGCCGCACGTGGTCCAAACCTTTTCGATGTCCAACCCGCAACAAACAAGTTCAATGTTCCTGAGAAAAGTCAGCGTCGGGTCCTGAGTACCGATGGCAATTGACCAACCACAAAACGTTGTCGACATGCCAAGAATAGAATACTACAAGATTGTAAGTCATTATATTCATGATTGAGTTTGAGTCTGAATAAATCCGTACCTGTGTTGCCGTCCCTGCCGCAATTTCATCCCGGCTGCACCGGTCGCCCGGACCTTCATATGGAGGATGCGTTTCATAAAACGAATCGCAAGTCATTAAATGAAACACATAAAACAGACTAAAAACCATCAGTAACATTGCCTTTCCAATTGACGGCAGTACTCACGGAACTTGGGTAAAACTGAAAGATAACGTGATGAGAAACCACGCA
>PVPY01000298.1:0-42584 GCA_002982035.1 Fusarium algeriense | reverse complement strand
ACCTCTGCTTGCGAGCCCGGCGGAATCACTGGAAGACTTTGATGGCGCAGCGACATCCCCATGATGATGTTATGGAAGAGTGGCTTATGAATTGGCGATTACCTGTGATTGAACAGTGGCGTAGAGAGAAGGAAGGAAAGCCAATTACTGGGAAGGGATTTTGGAAGTGGTTTTGGGGGTGAATGAAACTTAACTTAATCAACCACTGTGACAGAAGCATGTAGGTAAGATTCGAATAGTAATCATTGGCGGCTGAGTTGATGGGAACCAAGGGCCTGCTGCAGTTTTTTGGCTTATAGCTGATCTTTGGAACCCGTGGATGCGCATGTTGTTTTGTCATAGCACGAAAGCGTGAGGCTTTACTTTTGTAGTAAATAAAATTGGGTTTAGGTGTCAGTATTCTTAAATTGTAAAACTCAGAGACTATTGAATAAGAAGGTAATATGCTTTGGAGAAAGTGAACAAGATTATTATAAATTGGTGCCTAACATTCTAGCATGCCGTTGTCTCCGAGTCGGAGAAAGGCGAGCCGTTCCATCCTGCTAAAGGTAGCCCGATTTTGCGATGACTCCCGTCAAAAACTATTTATGTCGTGTTTTGCTCACAATGGACAACTTTTTGTGCCAATTCGGAATCTCAAATTTGAATTATACTCATCTGAGGGCTACTTTGCCAGGAGTCTCAAGACCTTCCTGTTGCTAGAGTACGGACTCTGCTGTCACCATCTGTTCGACTCAGGAAAAGCTGGTCAGGTAGAGACCGCATCGGACTTCCTGGAACGCCAGAGAACTTCAGATCAAAGGTTGTTTACCAACATATCGCCTCACTAGTATATGGTAGAGGCCTTCGTTGGCCTCTTGTGATTAATAACCCTATCAAGCTTTTCAGTTGGTCGCATATTTCAACAAAATCTCATATGGTCCACCATGGTGCTAATTGGGGCCTTCCGCAATTTTCCAATACCACCATCTTGCCCAGTTGTTGCACTCTTGCCCCTCTTCTCCCCGCTTTATGCATTAGAGACTTTTTTTGGGCTGCTGAGTTCTGAGTTCGTGTGGGCGTNNAATAACACATCAAGCTCACAATTTAGACATTATACCACAATGCCTGACCAATTGCTAATTTTTGGGTTGCAGCTTCACCTGCTTCTCATTGCAA
This sequence comes from Fusarium algeriense, assembly GCA_002982035.1. NCBI lineage: Eukaryota > Fungi > Ascomycota > Sordariomycetes > Hypocreales > Nectriaceae > Fusarium > Fusarium algeriense. Next base: position 41,426 of record PVPY01000298.1, on the reverse strand, counting down.
AACTCAACTTCCTGCCGAGGAAACAACTGACTCACCTATGCGGCATTTTGTGACAGCTCATAAAGAATACCTCAAGAGATCAATCATCTCTTATATCACAAGCACAAGAAAGACCCTGAACCCGAGGTTGGCTGAGAAGCTGCATACCCCACACTTTGACTCTGCATTTGAGGATCAAGGTGCAGTTTTTGATCCTCGGCTTCTCCACTTAACCATTGGATGTGAACTGACGGACAATCTGGGGTATGCATCCTGTCTCAGATGAATTAAACTCTGTTTGAATCCTCTATCCCATTATGAGGATAGGGGTTTCTTGAAACTCGGGGAAAGCCCGACGAAAGCGACGAAATGGTGTTAGTTTGACCTGCAAACAGTTCGCTGGCTCATGGTTCCTGCGAGGGCTGAGTTAATTTACAAAGAGTCGTTGAAAGAAGTACTTACGTGTATTGCCTGCAAATCAAATACGTGCGGGAAGCCATGATCTTCCTTGAGATAGTACCAACGTCCATGACCTTGATTTGCTTATGCAAAAAATAGGCTGGGCGACTTGGACCAGATGCCAGGGACATTGAGTTCACTCAGGAAAGGATCGTAGATGCGCAGTACAAGTGCACTCAATAACAAAGGACTATGCAGCTTAAGCTGACATGGCAAGCCAAGCATCCATGTGAATGCCGTGCAACCGGTGTTAGGTAGAACTTCAAGCAGAGTGAACTAATCAAGATGCGGAAGGAGAGTGCCTCTTAGCTATCAGCATACTGATGCTTGTGATGATATCTGAAAGAGATTTGTCTATATAAAGAGAATAACTGTCTAAACACAGATATTCACAATCAATACTTCAGGTTTCAAGAAAAACAAGCAATCGAAGGATCACCCTTTTGTACTTAACTTTCAAGCCCTCCCTTCGACATGTATCCTCTCAGTATCTTGTGCTTTCTCCTGGTTGGAGCTAGTGCCATGCCAACAGCGTCAACTCAGGAAAAAGCCCGGGCCAGCCGAGACGTCAGCATGCTCGAAGCTCGAGACCTACTCACACGTAATGACCTCGAGAATGGAGATCCTTCCAAGTGCCCCAAAGCCATCTTGATCTATGCTCGCGGCAGCACCGAGCCCGGTAATCTCGTCAGTCACCTTGATCCCAAGAACTATAGAGTCCAAGATTAATCGTCCTTAGGGAATCACCGTCGGGCCGATCCTCGTCGAAGCCATGCAAATTGCTATCCCCGACATCTGGATTCAAGGTGTCGGTGGGCCTTATACGGCTGACCTTGCACCAAACTTTCTTCCTGACGGTACCAACGCTGCGTCTATCAATGAAGCTAAGAGACTCTTTCAAATGAGTCATAATAAGTGTCCCGATACACCTGTCGTTGCAGCTGGCTACAGGTAAGTACCCTTCTGAACCTCTGACGCTCAATTACTAAGACTGCGGCTATAACAGTCAAGGCACGGTTGTTGTCGGATATGCGCTCACCCAGCTTGCTGGTGCTGTTCAGAATCAAGTTGTTGGAGCTGCTCTTTTTGGGTATACCAAGAACAAGCAACTTGGCGGGCGAATCCCGGACTTTCCGACAGATCGAACCAAAGTCTTCTGTCTGCCTACTGATCTTGTTTGTGATGGCGCGTTATTTATTCTTCCTGCTCATTTTCTTTATGGACCTGATGCGGCTATCCCGGGTCCTCAATTCTTGGTTGGACGTGTTTAGAGGAAGGATGTTATGTCATCGGGTATTGGTAGCTCAAGAGAAGGTTGATAGTTCGCTGAATGGCTTTGCTGAAGATGTCTTCATCAGTCAAAGGATGGTTGGAGAGATGAAGAGAGGAACAGGGTGCATTTTTGCTCGGGATCACCAATAACACAGCCTAGATATGCTAGAAGGCTTTACCTAGGTTTACAATCAATGACCAATGTCTCGCTGAGACAAAGGACCGTACCATGCCAGCGCAGCAGTAGGCATTTATGAACCTGATTTGGACTTTTATACGAGACGCCATCCAAGCCCTCCATTACTGAGACTCGAGCAAGGCCGAGTTGAAGTTCAAGTACTTATGATAAATTATTCATTGCGACAGTGATTGAGTAGATCTATACAGTACCGATACCCACAACGATGCTTGTATATCCTTCCTACAAGATCATTGACGGCTGCAATGAGAAGACTGTTTTACATGCTTCTTAATCTCAGGCACAAGACGCGAATGACAAGGGGTCACTGATTGGCACCAAGAAACTGGAAAAAGAACTAGTTAAAGTAATTCAGAGGAAATAGGCATAAATGTCGGTGAAGAGTTGGCCGAAAGGTCAACGAATGTATGCCGGAGACAAGCATATGCGTTGGCGGTCTCACGAGTTCTGAAATCAGGAGCCTTTGCCTCATTTGACAGGAGCCAATTCATTAAAAATACGAATAAAAACGAAAACTCTAATACAAGCTTACTTTGGCGTTATTTTTACTTATCCTGAATATTGAACTAATATCGTACTGTAGATATCATTGGTTTGCTTAGTTCCAGATTATGACGCTGTCGAGAGCCTATCGGTACACTATTGAAAGCCGCGACAATTGACGCGGTAAGTGTCCAATGGGCATATAAATACCTCTGAGCTAGTATATAGTCAAATTGACGTCCTGTAAAATAAAACTTGCGAAAGTCCCATTTGCTCTCCGTTCTGGACTTCTCTTTCATTCATTCGTTTTTGTACCTCCACGCTCGTTTACCTCGTTTTTAATTTTCGCTTTTTGAAGCCTCCCAAGATGGTTTCAAATAAGCTTATGGTGGCTGCTTTTGCAACCCTGGCCTCGTTAGTGTTTGTTGATGCTGGGCCGTGTAAGCCAGTGAGCATTACGACCTCTGCCACTGAAACTGCGTCTGCCAGTCTTACATCTGGTACTACTACTGCCCTTTCCACTACCGTCGAGACCAGTACTGCGATAACTGAGTCCGAGACAGCAACTGAGACAGAGACTGCTACATCGTCCGAGGATGGAACTACGATGAGCGTGTCTGAGCGAGGCATCAACAACCGTTGCCAACAGCGAGAGTACAGCAGTCGCCAGCAACAGCGACACTACATTGATCACCAGCATCGAGACCACGACAGCACCAACCACCACTGAAGCTTCCACCACTACAACTGCAAAAGCAGAACCAACCAACCTTCTCATCAACGGCAACTTCGATCTCGGAACGGTAGACCCCTGGCTCACAACCCGCGGAGGTGAAACCGTTGAACTCGGTTCCGACCAACCCTACGAAGGCCCAGCTTATGGTCTTCTTCAATTCGGAATCTCCGACGGCCAGTCCTACACCAACAACGTCTACCAAAAAAATCGACACCAAGCTTCTCAAGGAAGTCGGATATTGGTTCTCTGCTAGGGTTCGTGTTGACTTCGCGACTGCTAGCATCAACAGCGATGAGTGCAATTCAATCGGTATTGGATGTTACTATGGAGATCCTGATCGTCTCGAGTTTGTTCCTGGGTCTCTTGTTTCGGTCGCGGCTGATGACTTTGCTGGTCAATGGAAGGAGTTGCTTACTATTTGCACACCTGATGAAAATCGGTTGCTCGAGTATGAATATCTTAGTGCTGTTGTTGGGTTTAACTGCGCTAATGCTCAGGCCAATGTCGACGCTGCGGAATTTGAGGAAGTCTACTTTGATTAGAACCTTATCAATATCCGTCTGCGAGATTGAGGGGATCTACTGATATTTGTACATTGTCCGCATTTACTTACTTTTACCCGTATATAAATTACCTATACATTTTCTATTGTACTTGATAATGCTGTCGCTGAGCTGCTGACTGTAGTTCAAAGGCAAAGCTCCTTTCCCCTCATCTGTGATTTGGCCCCCAATGAGTGAAGAGAATCGTGTTGTAGGCCAATCAATGGTTACAAAACGAACAAGGATTCTCGATATCCCTCAAAAGAGTAGTTAACGTCATCGCTAACCTCAACCCAAACCTCGCAGATCATCAATCATGCGCCTCGTCAATACCAACAACATCCAGCTCGAGTTTGTTAATGATGATGATGTAGCTGACTATGCAATCCTTTCCCATACCTGGGAACAAGAAGAGATTCTCTTCCACGATATGGGACTCGATAGCGTGAGGCTGAAAAAAGGCTATGCAAAGCTCGAGACCTGCTGTCGCGTAGCAAGAGAAAACGGCTTCGATTACATCTGGGACGACACTTGCTGTATCGACAAGTCGAGTAGCGCAGAACTCTCTGAGGCTAACAACTCCATGTACCGGTACTATCAAGAGGCCAGCATCTGCTACGTATACCTCGCAGACGTTTCCGACAGATCTCAAGTCTCGAGGAGTAGGTGGTTCACCAGAGGATGGACTCTCCAAGAACTCATCGCGCCATATCACATGATCTTCTTCGACAAGGAATGGCGCGAGCTGGGCACCAAGGCAAGCCTGGTAAATGTCCTATCAGAAAGGACAAACATACCTGCATCCATCCTTTGTGACAGCGATGAGTTAGAAACAACCAGTATTGCACAAAGAATGTCGTGGGCAGCTGACAGGGTAACGACCCGAAAAGAAGACGGTGCATACTCTCTAATGGATATCTTCGGGATCAACATGCCGCTCCTCTACGGTGAGGGAGATAAGGCATTTTATAGGCTTCAAGAGGAGATCATGCGTGTATCGGATGATCATAGTCTCTTCGCTTGGAAATTGCCCAATGTTCGTCAGGGTCTGCTTGCTCCGACGCCAGATGCCTTCAAGGACTCGGGCGACATCATCCCGTGGAATCCTTTTATGCCTTACAATAGTCCTTTCACTATCACCAACAAAGGTGTCCATATAGAGGCCCCTTTCATCGCCAAAGATAGATCAGGTCGTGGCCTTTGTGTTCTTCACTGCACAACTATAGGGACGAGGGACAAGTTGATTGCAGTTCATTTGCAAGATTTGTACTTGACAATGGAGCATTTCGAGAGATGCAGAACCGATGAGTTTCACTGGCTTGACCTTAACGCTTTCAATCTTAACCAATATCCTGTAAGGCCTCTATGCATCAGGCTACAAGTACCAGCAATTACCCGCAAATCAAGACGATGCCAACGCACAACCGATGACCTACACAAGAAGACTGATATTGCCACTCACTCCGAGAACGAGCTTATGGCACTTTCGGAAGCCGCTTCAGAAGGAGATGGAGGGACGGTATGGTTTCTACTAGCCCAGACACCCCCCGAAGCCATAGCCGATCATGCCCGGACAGCAATCTGTCTCGCTGCTCGAGGTGGACACGAGCGCTTGGTCAGCCAGCTCATGACCAGGAGAGACACATCCAATCTGTTTGTCGACAGTGAGGGCCGAACCGCGCTTTCCCACGCAGCCGAGTGCGGTCGAGAAGCCATCGTCAGATTCATTCTATCAAGCGCCAGAATCCATCCCGACACACGAGATGAGCATGGACTTAATGCCTTATGGTATGCCGTTTACTATGGACACGATGCATGTGCAAGATTAATACTCCAGACAGGCTTGGTGTCCGGGAATGTCGACGGTGGTAGAAATACACATAGCGCCCTCTGGCATGCTACCTCGGCGGGCGATGTCGGACTAGTAAAGTTACTCGTGCGGCACAAGGCTCTGGAGGGTGCAAGAGGTGAACCAGCACTCTGTGCAGCCGTGGCTAAAGAGGATATCGCTATAGTGGAGGTTCTCCTCCAAAACAATGCTGACCCTGACGAACGCGATGCCAAAAGAAGAACACCACTACATACGGCATGTAGGCAAGACAACCACGACATCGTGGCCCTTTTGATGGAACATGGGGCAAATGCCGATATACTGGATACCTCCGGCAAAACGGAATTGGCCTTTGCGACGCTCAGTGGGAATGTGAACTTGGTGAGACTTTTGCTTACGTATGGGGCGAATCCGAGGGCAAAGTGTGCAAATGGGAAGACGGCAGCGGCGTATGCTATAGGGCAGGAGATGAAGAGTTTGTTTGCGAACCGGCATTGGTATAATACATTGCGTGATAGAACGTATACGAACCGTTCGGGGCAGTCATGAAAGCGTCACATTCATGCTCCAGACTTGAGCAAATGTACTACGTTTGGGTATTAATAAATGACTTTTTCTAAAGATACGCTATTATCTATGATCTCGCTTACCCATAAGATTGGAATCAGTCCTCAGTATAATCACTAAAATGTCATTCTTCAACGTGTCCACGCTGTTGTTACAGGGTATTTCAGTGGGAGACGTTCCTGGAGCCTATGGAATGCTTCGTTAAGCGCATGAGCTAAGGACCTCAAATTCATGCGTATTAATAGCATTATATTCAACGACCTATTATTCAAAGCTCATGCTACTCTGAATGATGGAACGAGTTAGATTGGAGAGGAAATCAAGTACTTCATTTGGGTCAGAGTTGCATGTCGGTTGACCGTAGAATAATTGACCTATTTAGTTCCCTTGGTGTGACTTTACTTAACAACTTCATGATAACAATCTTCCACCGAAATATGATAGGAAATGGCTGCAACAGATCAAATTTCACGTTTTGTTCTTCAGTGAATGGTCTTTCCTTTTCACCTGTTTTGCGGTTCATTATGCCTGTGCATATGTTCAAAGACAACTGCTGCGAACCGATCGCCTGAACACATCAGGTTCAAATGCGAGATCTTAATCAGAAACGGAGCAGGACAAAGCCATATAGAACATGATAGTGAAAATAACAGTACATGTGCTTCTCCCCTTCTGATTTTGATAATGTTCTCATGATATAAATGGATGAACACTCATGTTGACATGCTATTGTGATCATTGAAGCTTGGGCTGTTGTTATACTAGCAGTTTCGCTCCTGTTCATTATGAATACCACTAGCAGTTAATGATGAACGTCGAAACACTGGAACCGATTTCTTTCTATATGAAGCACCCCCTCCCCCCTCCCAGATACGCACTCCTTCTTTTACAACACACTCACATCAGCGAATACAGTGATCAAATTACTCACAGCACTTGCTATACGTTTTGCAGTACTCACAACTAACATTTAGCAAAGCAAACCACCAAAGAGCTCCCATTTACCTCATCAGCAACACCACCATCTTACCAACAATAACCCCCTTCTCAATTTACTACTATCTGGCGACATCCGAAGAGCACTATGGATTATTCCACCGCTCGTCGTATCCAGACTCAACTAGCCCATCAGCAAACTCAGGAACTTACTATCATTGAAGATGTCCAAGCAGCAAACCAGCCGCGCCTCAACAAGGCTTATCTCAAGGCCGATCCACGATATGCTCCACTGCTGGCACCCCTTCCAATTGGACGAGCCTTCTCTCGTAACTTTCTCAGCAACTTCCAAGCCGCTGCAGAGCACCCTTTCAAGAAGGTCTTTTTGATTTACCATCCGCATGCCCAGAACTGCGAGGTCGGGGCGAGCTGTCAGCACTGGCGTATCATGGATCCAGTAAACTTGTACTCGCATCCTCAATCAACCTGTCTAAAAGTCGTCGGCGTACGAAATGATTTTGTCGCTGCGGGTAATAGCGGCTTTGATGGGGTCAAGATGTTCGATTATGAAGAAGACCAACAGCACAAAATTAGCGCCCCACCATGCTTCATCTTTGAGGCTATGAAGCCGGACTTCAGCGTCATTGAGCAGACAGGGTATGCGGTTGCTTACTGGAGTCTGGTTGACATTTCTCCAAATACAGAGATCAAGTGGATGGATCAGTATGGACGGATTTTGTAAGTTCAGGAAGGGAAAGGGGGTGACAGGATGGTACATATGAAAACGGAGGTAAAGAAAACAGGAATTGCGTAGCTTTTATCACTAGTTGAGCTGGCTCCTAGATATCAATAGACACTGTCCTTGCCGTATAAACACTGCCTCTTTCCCTCGGAACATTGTGTTCGTGATATAGTTTTGCCAGTTTGCCAGCTTCCATTATACTAGATATGATTCCACTCGAAGAAATATGATCTTAATGTCAGCATTATACTAAGGAACCCCAGCTTACTTCTATTGCGCCTTAGTATGCTTCAGTAGTATGGTCTTTTGAATTATCCAGACCATACTACGCTGCTTCTCGACTAGACGATTTTCTATCTCGTAGTCTGTCCTGGTCTTGAAGGTTGTCCACGGCATCTATTATCCAAACATTCCAAAACTTCCTTCTGCCAGTCCCCTTGTATCTACAGAACGCAGGGCTGAAACAATGACACGACCAGTAAGCAATAAACTGCCTGCTGTCCGAATCTCGGACCGACCCCAACAGCGGAGGACGGTACAGAAACCTGCCTAACGATCCCCGTTGAAGAACACCAAGATCCCAGCACAAAGGGAGCACACCGTACTCAGTGAGGGGAAAGCCGCCATTTTCCCGCCACGTCCCATGAGGGATATGATTGCCGTTCAATCTTATCCTTCGGCTAACACCAAAAACGTGCCTACACCTGCATCACAGCCCACCACAACGCTGTCGAGGGAGGGACAGTACATACGACGCAAGCAAGCTCCCAATGCTCTTAACTAAGATAGAAGCATGAATCAACTGCACAGATAAACACAAACATATGATTAATTAAGAGCATCTCCAATGAAGCAGTGCCAAAGAGATGCGGTTATCAGCTCTTTATGAAGATTGCAATCATTCTCATCTATCCTCATCCGTTAGCTGAGACTTCCTCCTCTTTTTCCTAACAAGATAGTCACCGCTTCCATTGCCACATTCACTATCAATAGCAGTGAGCAGCAGCTTAGAATACGCAGCAGCTGTAGCAGCTGCATATTCTTGCCATTCGTCATTCTTATTCTCGTCACAATAGTCACTGATGCCTCGAATCACGAGGCATGTATCAGAACTGGCAACGCCAGCAGCCTCCATTTCAAAACACATCACGTCGTGCTCGGCCGCGATGCGGTCACGAAAAACAGCATTCTTGACAAGTTTGTTGCCGGAGGCAATCTTTCCGTAGTGAATCTTGACCTCGCCCTCTTTTCGTCGGTCTCGTTGGAGAACATGGTGGCAACGCTTGGCTATCGAACGACAGGCTGAGCATGACTGGAAAAGAACATCTCGATCTTGCCCTTGATAGCAGTAACCAGACATGCCTTTCATAGTTGAAATGGCCGCGAGATGGGGGCTGAGCGAGTTTTCCACGGGATTCGGGTTGGAGAGCAAGGAGCTAATGGCACACATCAGAAATCGTGGTAGTGCTGACAGAGGCTGGTCCTTCATCTCGAAGCTTTCTCCAGTTTCGCTACCCAGATCATATTGGACAATGGATTGCCCAACTACGACATCTCCGAGTCGTATGTCATGACGACTTGAAGGCACGCCTCCACCAATGCCAATAAGAAGCAAAAAAATCGGTTCGTGACTGCGCTTCATATCTCGAGCCGTCACTGCTGCAGTGTTGGTCTCGTATTCTGCGTTTGGAAGGCAAGTAGCGACGATGTTATGGCTTGCGATCTTGCCATACACTTAAAAATTGGAATCATTATCATGCCTCCTGCATCCTCCCAAAGTTTCATCAAACAGGGCCCTAACTGCTCTTAATTCTTTCGGTAGGGCGCATATAATCCCCACAGAGAAACGACAGGGCACGGATGGCTTGCATTGGGTAGAAGAAGAGGAAGATGCCGTTCCATGAGTTCTACTAGGGTTCTGAAGATGCTTGAGGGGTGCATCCGCTAAACTGTCTTCCAGCCTCGGTATCGATCGAACCTGGCTTTCAGATCCAGACATTGAAAGAGGTCGAGACATTGGAAGAGATAAGTCAATTCCGCTATCGGGTGAGGCCATTGGGTTTTGCTTGGTCGAATCTTGAGGAAGTTGGTGCTCGCCAGGTTGGCATTTGCTGGGGTCTCCAAAATCAGCCCAAAGCCAGGGAAATTTAGAGTGAGATCCGAAGATTAGAGCGCCCTGATCGTTGCCTAGCATCTTTTTACCTCGCGAGGAAACAAACTGAGACAGTGACAGAGGAAAGCACGTCTGCACTGGCTCGCAGGAATAGGTTCCACCGATATCTCGATCCAGTTCAGTGCATTTGCAGAATTGAGACCCAGGCGTTTGAGAATGCCAGATCAAGGTGTCGCTGAGCCGGATATGGCCGTCGTTACAGAGTCCGTGCTCCTTGAACACCTTGGTTAGATCCGAGACGCATGTTGCAATATAATATCGCTCTTTCGGTAGACTCGCCCATTTGCTGCAGGTTTGCGGACTCTGCGCATCTGACTGAATGATGTCACCAAAGCCACGACCAACGAGGGTCACGGTTTTAATAGCTCTTATGAAGTCAGTCCACCCTTTTCTGTATGACTTTAGAGTGGCTACTCGTGGATATAAGGTGCCGTGGTTCTGGACTAGATCCTCAAAATCTCAGCCTTCTAGGTCACTTCGGGGCCTGTTGCCCAATGCGCCATTCCTCGTTTTCTCGGCCTGCAGATGGATGAAGTATTCCAATACACCGCACAACTCTTCGATCTTAGTCCTGAGGACAGTATGACCAGTTCCCTCACGGTAGAGGGGATAGTTTTGGTACTCTTCATCATTCAAAGTTTCGAGGGCCGATAGTCTATGACGCCTACTCGACCTCTTGCATTCATCTTCCTCGAATAGAAATGCATGGCGAGAACCATCGTTCCGAGCGTGTGCCAGGAATCACTCCACGGCATACAACAAGGTACTCGCACCGTTGACAAGCCAGCCACGTTTGTCGGTTTCGTCCCAAAGAAGCACAAACTGTGCCTCTAACCACTGCAACCGGCGGACATAGCCATTGAAAGGCAGAGGTGGAGTTATATCTTTCGCTGCTAGAAAGAGGTGAGGTTGCTTAAAGATGGACGGTCCACGACTGAGAGAATGCCGAGCGAGAGCACCCTTTTGATCAGGTTTAGGGAGCATTGAGTGCGCCACTGGTGGAAAGCTGGATTGGTCTAATGCTGATATGGCATTCTAGTCAGCTACAGTATCCCCAGCATACAAGAGAAAATCTCTTACCAGCGAAAGATTCCGCCTTTGGGCACCATCCTACGACATGGCGAACCTGTTCCAAATTAGGTAAAAAACTCCGAAATCCATTCTGAGTCGAGTCATGACCGAAATAAGATAACGGACCCCCATCCTTTTGATGAAGAAGATTCCAGTAGAGGATATCGCCGCAAAGACGAGTCGAGATCAGCATAGTCGAAAAGCCTTTGATGCAATTCTTATCATCAAATTGATAGATCTGATGAGCGCGAGCTAGCTCAGCTATGATGTTGAGATGGCTTTCTAGCCCAGTATTCCAGTCGTTCCTCTGGGGGATCGGATAGCCTTTCACAATGACCGGATTTTTGAAAAGAGCCTCCCAACATTTACCGTTGTCGTCTCGACTTTCTTGGACCCTCTCCATCGCGAATTGGATCTTGAAAGCGACCTTGCTAGATGATTGAGGGCCATGCCGTAGTAAGGGTGAATCGCTTTGGAGAATGGAAATGTCTGGTGTACAGTATACAAGACCATTTTCTTCGGGTGAACTTCTGAACGCAGCTCCCAGCCAGGCGAGCTGTTCTCCGATCTCCACAATAGTGGCTGCCTGTCCGTCGATCTCTGCTACAACTATGGACGTGCCTACAACTACACTAAGGGTGGTTCCGTCCGAAAAGGCCGCTGATAGCAGGTTAATAATGAAAACCGTCGACAGGTTAGTCAAGGGCTCAAACACTTACTTGTTAGAGGTACTCCTTCATCCCCCGGTAGAGCGTCTTTGAGTAGCTGAATAACTTGTCTTGCAGTAGAAGGCCAAGTTTGTGATAAGTACTGAGCACATGTAGCAGCCTGCGCGTCTGGACAAGATCCGGTCAAGGTAACGATGCCGTCAAACACCACGTGCGGACTCTTTTGGTATTGCTGTGTCTCGAAAAACTCGGATAAACTCCACTCAAGTTCAATTGCCACGCTGTACGTTGGAGGGAGGGATTTCCTGCTTATAACTCGATGTGATGGGAGCGCTGATAGTATCGTTTCACCGATTACCTTCATATTGTTTGGGTTTGTGTGAGTCAATTGAAACTCTTTGAGTAGCTGAGCCACTAGCCAGTCAAAAGCTTCAGTTTGAAGAATAGCTTTCTCATGGATGAGCATGGGGCTGTTGATTGTATCATCTTCGTCCTGTTCTTGAATCATTGGCGGTTCAGGAGTTGGCGATCTCGTCTGTTCGTATTGCTCATCTACTGGTCCTGGTTCCAGGCTTTCGACCCAGTCCTGCACGTAATAATGCCGGTCGCCATCGTCATCCGGCGGCTCATTGTTCTGTTTTGACGGTTCATCATCTTGGTGGAATCGGAGGTCTTCGAAAGCCTTAGCAATGTCACTGAATTGGAGCGTGTTAGAAAGGCTAGCTCGGCGTGTAAGACCAACAAAGTTATTGGCTTACCTCCTGTGCCTATAGACGAAGGCCATAGCTGCTCTGTTTAGGGGTACTTGAGCCTGGTGCCCAACATGTAAAGCAAAGGCCTTCAACAACGAAGGTAGGACAGCAGAAATTCGAGTTTCTGTCTCTTTGTTCACTGATATTGTGCCAGTACGAGTAGCCAAATGATCTGCAAGTTTCGATATATAGACATCTTGTCCGGGAATATCGGCGCTTGATGCCGTAGAGTATTCGGTCGTGGTGTCATCAACATCTTCGTCGGTCGATTTCATACCATGAAGGGCCTTCATAGAAGTAGACATGTATCCTGAATCAGTCTGAGGTGCAGTATGCATTGTTTCTGTGCCGCTGTATTCAGCAGAAAATGCTGCTGCTGTAGGCCTATCATCTGCCCCCAATCTCAGAAGCATCTCCGCGATCTTCGTGTGTCCATGATGTGAAGCAAGATGTAGTGGTGTCAATCCATTTACACCCATAGCATTGACATCCGCTCCAACATCAATAAGCGTCTTTGCCATCTTCGAGTGACCATTGCGTGATGCGAGATGCAGGGCTGTCGTTCCATCAATCGTTACATCGCCAACTGACGCCCCAACGCCCAGAAGCCTCCGTACTATTTCTAAGTGTCTATTCGCTAATGCTTCAAACAGTGGCGTCCGTCCATATTCGGTTGCACCTTCCGGATCTGATCCATTCTCGAGGAGGAACTTTACTACCTTCATGTTGCCACTCCCCGCAAATCTCACAAACTCAACCGCACTGACTTGCGCACCCTGGCTCAGAAGGAGTGCAGCGATAGTCAGGTGACCCTCTGCGCATGCCTAAGAAACAGGAGTGTGTTCCGGATTTACTGAGTCTGGTTTGCTCTTGAGACCCTCCGTAATGTCGATCCCATCATGGATCCTCGATGATAGACCCAACAGGGCTACGACACTATCCTTGTTTCCCCTGGCCATTGCGGCAAGGAGTGGATGACGGTATATTTCGCCTCCTTCGCAAATTTCAGGGTTTTCTTCAAGCCTGATCCGGATGAGGTCAGGATATCCCCGGTCTGCAAGAATGTAGAGGATATCTGCCTCTCGGCTATACTTCTGGTTTGGATTCCTCTCAAAGATATTGGAAATGCGCACCTAGTCAGATACCGGGAAATCGCTGAGAAAACGTTGCTGGCTAATCTTGGAGGCAGCCGCATTGGCGTGGCTAAGGACATACTGGCTAGCGTAGTCCAGAAAGGGAAATTGGTGTGACAGATAATCCCGTACGCTCCGAGCTTTATGAGAGTTGTGTTCGTCGATCGCTTTCCATATGGTGTTGTGAAATAGATACGCTTGGCAGCACAGCTTGAGCGTCTCGTGAGCATGGCTTTTCCAGTCCGCCCCTAGTCCTGGCCATACTTGATATAGACCGTTCTCTTTAAGGAGGAAATGGTGGATAGAACTGTGTATAAACTGCACAATCGGACTTCTGCTTTGGGTGATCTCAGCAAGTCCACTAGAAGAGTGTACGATCTCTTGGTTGATGTAATCGGTGGCACCTGAGGCGCTCATATACAAGCCGTTAATAACCGGTATATCCGGACTTGCGAGACCTTTTAAAGATCGTCCAGACCAGAAAGCGTGATGAAACTCTTTGGGATTTAATGGTCGTTCTGCAAATAGAACCCAGAGAATGGACAGTAGCGGCTCTTTTATGGCCACTCGATCTCGAGTCAGGATATCTTTGAAAAGCGAATCTAAATCATTAGGCACCTGTGTTAATCTTTTATGAATTGTTGTGTTTCCGTGGCGGCTTTCCCAATTTAGGGAGTTTACCACTAGAATAGTCTAGAGAAAGACGCCAGCCGACTTTTCAAAAATCATCTCTTTTAGAGAGTCAGGAGCGTAGTCCGAAATTTCAAGATAGCTGTGAATGTATGTCTTTAAATCTTCGCTGTGGCCCTTCTGATCTTGCAAGGTCAATTTGATCGCCGGTTGGAAAGCAAGGTGAGGATAGTGACGGCTGGAGAGGCATACTCGAAACGTCGTATTGCTTTTCATGCATTGTTCAGCGAGTGCCTCAAAATCGTAAATCATATCTTGGATCTGCTGCATTTCACATTCATCCAGCGCATCGACAAAGCAGGTCAAACTTCGTTCATCAAGAGAACAGACTGCGAGATAGAAGAGTTTCTTAAGCGTGTCCAGAGGTAGACGTGCGAGATGGGTATTTGCGACTTGATTGTGTGGAATCAAGTCAGGTTGGTCCAAAATTCGCTGAAGATCAGGAAATCCTTCGAGAAGCTGCAAAAGTATAGACCGATACATGCCGGAGAGTGATCCTTCAAGTAACCCTCCTGTTTTGCTGAAGAAGAACGATATAGTAAGCGCTTTCATTGGTGCATCCGTCTTCTTCATTTTCATGTCAAGGAACTTCATATTGACAGATTTGCCAGTACCTGGTTTGCCCAGGATAAGTAAAAAGCCATCGTACTGTGACTGCATCTTTGTATCAAGCCATTTCAGGTAGCAAGGGTGCTTGAGGATCCAACCGCAGGTCTTGAAGCTAGGATTTCTCACATAATTTTTGCGCAAATCCATTTGTTCGAATCTGGGAGAGTTTAGTAGCTGAAGTCGACGATCACCCAGAACTCCTTGCTCAACTATAATAACAAGTCAGTTTCATCTACCATAGCAGTTACAGGATAATTAGCCAACATACGAGGACGGGTGCTAGTATAAGAGTCTCTTGATGCGTCTTCAGTTGCTGATAAGTTGTGCAAAAATTCCCTTGCGTACGCAGCAGCGGCGGCTGCAGCATACTTCTGCCAGTTTTTGGATCTGTGGGAATCTGAATAATCGGATATACCTCGAATTGTAAGACAAGGCATAATATTCAGCAGCTCTGTAGACTCCCTATCAAAGCATATGATATCCTGTTCTTTGGCGAGATTGTCGCGGATAACTCCGTCTTTCATGACCTCATTGCCAGAGGCAATTCCTCCATAATGGATTGTTGGATCCCGAGATGTTCTCACCTCCCGTTTCTCTAGCTGTGACTGGTCGCAGGTTTCGCAGCTTGCTGTTGAAGGGTTGTGATGATATGACGATTGAAAGAGATAATCAGGTGCGCTTGGACGGTTGAAATCTGCATATTGCTGCATTCTTTCCCGGAGGATGTCTGGAACCTGAGAATGGTCTAGGTCATGCCGGGCTTCAAGGCTCGAGACAGCCATGAGAAGGGAGCTATGGGGAATTTCTGTTCTTTGAAAGTGCCTATCAACCAGTTTTCCACCATCATGCTGCATGATTCTTGTTCGCACAACAATGTCACCTAAGCGAATGTCGTTCACCTTACCAGGTGCTCCTCCGCCAATACCAACTACTAATCCTCGTTGAATTGATGGGAAAGTGCGGATCAAGTTCTGCATATGTAGCGCATTCTGGGACCTGTGTTGTCCCTGAGGAACGCATACAATAACAATATTATGATTCCCAATACTTCCAAGCCGATAGGCATTGCTGTCATTTGAACTTTGCGGCAGCTGGTCGTGAATCTTATCCATCATAGCCAGAGCGGCAACTATCTCGAAGGGAAGCGAGCAAATGCAAGCTATAGTATAACGACCGTATGGCAGGTCATGCTCCACACTCTCGGACGAGGTGTTCTGTGGATTCGCTAGTCGGGGATAGTCTTCGTCATCACTATTGAGCGATGAAGAGATGTTCATGTTGACGGAACTACTCTCAAGCCGCGCGCCTTACGGCTAACGCAGCAGACCAGATTATGTTACAAGGCAAAGGTGGATGTTGTCTTGACGCTCCGCAAGTCGGTCGTTTCGTCCAGTACTGAGTATGCATGAGGTAAAGGTTAATGGCTGCGATTAGGCAGTAATGAGGGGGGGAAAACCTCATCAATTGCACGTGATTTTACACTGCCACCGCCTCCTCGCTTGTCGTTGTGGCTATTCAAATTACACTCAAGGTGTAAGTTGTGAAGTCCAGTAAAGATTATAGAAATAATTCAATAATTAAGCGAGCTACGGATAGTTTTAAGCTTGAACAGACTGTTCCTCCTAACGTAACAATGAGGTATTTGTGGAGATGTCAGCCAATGAAATTCTAGCATTGAGGATACGTCTTATTGTTAGTAAATCAGCGAAGGGTCGAGGTACCTAGGCTAGAGGAGGTTAGAATACTTAAGAGAAATACATCCGTATTCCGCCAAACGACACCAGCCCGGCCAAGCTTTTCCCTTTCTTCTGTGGTAAGAAGTTATGTTGAAAGAGAGCAGCACAGTATCGAACTCTTATACAGGGGTATGAAGCTCTAATCACTGCAATTTATGTCAGTGCTCTTATTATGTGTCTGCATCAAAGGGATATAGGTTAAGCAATGGCTTGACTCTTGGTTTACTTTCGACTAACTCAAACCAAATCAACCCCCCAATCTTCCGCCTCTAACTTCGAAATCAGCCCTTGTAGCTTCTTGGAGATTTTTGAAGATAAGCAAACAGAAATACCAGTTGTGAGCAGAGCACCACCCCTAGGCTATACTTCTCCGTTAACTTCAAGAAATTGACCAAGAAATCAAACTCGACCCGATCCGGGATATTAGAGCTTTCAGTACCACTCGCAAGATGGACAGTTGCCAACAATGCGAAAGTACGCTCGTCATCCTCTTGCCCAGGATCGGAAGGAAAAGGGTCATCTCCTGCATGCGAGACGGCTCTCTCAGTTGGCGTGTCCGATTCCCATGCATCTTCACCCAGCCAGGCCTGGATGCCCACTGACGATACGCAAGCTACATGTGATTGAGGCAAAGAAGCATTCTCTACCACGGTATGAACGCAGCGTTTCCTGCCTCGGCACCTCTCAAAGGATTTCATGATAAAGCTTGACTCTGAGCCGGTGTCATCTGCGACAGTAGGAAGCGCATCACAACTCAGAGACCGAAGAGGAATGGTATAGGGAAGCGTTTTCCAGATGGAAAAGGTATCCATCATTTCCAGGGTAACATGGCGGCAAGGACGATCGCAAGGCTGCTGGATGGCAAGTATCTGGCATGCCTCTGTGAAGGAAATATACCAAACACAAAAGGACATGGAGCTCGCTGTGTAAGAAAGGCATGCCTGTAGGTCGACCCTTTCTCCAATAAAGGCGGAGGTCGGCTGTTGAAGGTCCATACAGATAGGAGGTTTCTCGTCCGTTGATTCGACATCGGAACAAGCGGCAGTGCATGGAGCTGAAGTAAGAAAGGCGTAAAGCTCCTCAGGATCAGATTCCATACACCTTGCCCACTCTTCGTCAGTCATAGCCGCCACGCCATCATCAAGTCGGGTGATTGTCACATTACATGTTTCGTCGTCACTTAAAGCCGATTGGTACTCTTCAGTGTCAGTGCCGATAGTGAATAACTTCCCATCGCGGCGGATAAAATCGTACTCCCTTTCCTGGATTGTAATTAGTCCCAGCATCTCATGTCCGCTCGATGACGAGTCGACATTGTCACTGGCTTCATCACCTGACTCCTCGTCCCCTTCCCTATTTTCCGCATCCTCATCTTTTACATCCTCATCTTCTGCATCCTCATCTTCTGCATCCTCATCTTCTGCATCGTAGACATCACTAAATATTTCCGGTCCGCCTAAATATCGCATTTCTTCTTTTTTGTTCTGTATCCCATCTTGTGTCCGATTAGTGGAGAGCACTGGTTGTGAACGAGTTGGTGATGGCGATTTTGACACTGATCTCTGCTGTCTGGACAACGGTTTTGCTCCCTTGAATGACTTTGAGCCACTTCTGAACTTATCATTGATTGAGCGAAGGCCCTTTTTGGGCTTCTTAGCGCCTTGACTGTTGGACGGAGGAGGAACCGGGAGAGCTATTTGGCTGAGCCTTTTGCTATTCTCAAGTGCTTGTAATGCCTCCGACTGTTTTCTCAGATTATCATGAATCATCTGAAAGTCTTTTTGGGTTTGGTGTTTCCTATAAGTCCTTATGTCAGCCAGGAAAAGCATTCGGTGTTTGTAAAGGCCACTATACCAGGAACCCAGCGTCTCCAAGTGTGCTATGCATAATGCGGACTGCAGGGACGAGTTGGCATGCTCAGCCGCCTGTATCAAGTCCCGAAGATCCTCTTCGGCTAAGACGAACTTGTACCCCCGGATCATTGCCTTGATCCTGTCGGTTGTGGAAGACTCCTTCGGCCCTAAGTTATGCTGGTCCAAGACATTCACTGCCTCCTCTATGACGATTTTAAGCCTTCCATTGACGAAAGCTACCAAAGTCTGACTCTTGCCTTCAATCTCGATCGTCTGGTTGCTGATGAAAGGCGAGTTACGTATCATGCTCGCAAGAACTTCTTGGACCTGTGCTGAATCAGAATCGCCTATTGTTTGACGCGGCGAGGAGCTTGTGTCTCACATGGGATAAGCTTTCCAACTCTTCAGAATACCGTTTCCATGCAGCTGGCGCATTTTTGCATTTGTCGTATAAATCCTTGGCTCTCATCGCTACCTCACAAATACTGATTATGCTAGAAGCTCCACCAAGAGCGTCAGTTATGATGGCTGGCTAAGGTTCTGAGGCAGGGCTGGGATTGTATACTAGTGAAAGGATAATTTCTCGCATCGATTGTTTTATGCGCAAATGGCACACCATTTTATCTTCGAGCTACCAAGATCGGCTACTTAGCTAAAAATGCCTTGCCAAGGAGGCCATCCACTGAGAAAGCGAGTCGCAGTTGGAGAGAAGACAGGAAAATGCCCAGCGGGGTTTGGTCGAGCTGATTTGTGGTTGAAAAAATGGCGTTTGCTGTCGGCAGAAAAACACAAAAAGTGCATATTGAAACGAGACAATCATCGCTCTTTAATTGCTGACCAGTGTGGTAAAGCCGGGGGCAGTGCTGGGCGCAGTTGGCACATTGCAGCTTTTACTGGCAGATGCCCCCAAATCATTACAGCCCTCCGGGTTTATGTTTCCTGGACTGGCAAATAAGGCAGATTTTATAAAAAATACAATATACTAGTGGTATTCTATAGAACAAATTAAAAATTATATGGCTCATAATAAGTAAAAATACTTATATAGAGATAATAAATTAATAATTTGCAAATATTTACGGTGCTTCGTGGAGACCCGAAGGACTTCTTGCGTAACCTGGCGGATAGGGCCCAGGGTCCCCAGGTAATTCAGCTTTCGACTCGGAAGGGTCGGGCTGATGCTGTTGATGGTGCTGAGGAAGGCCTGCAGGAAGTTCAGATATCTCTGTATCGCGTCTTTTCCTCGCAAATCTTGTCCATAAGAACCATCCGATACCTCCCAAAATCAAAAGACCACCAATTGTCGCTCCAGCCGCTACACCTCCAGTCGCTGCCGAGGAGAGTCCAGAGCCTGATTTAGTCGAATCCGTCTCATCGCCCGAGGATGAACCGGTCGGCTCAGCTGTTTTCTGTGCGGCGGAAGTTGTCGATGTTTGCATAGTGGATGATTCTGTCGAGAAGCTTAAAGCCCTTGATGCCGATACAGATACAGTGACAGTCTCCGTCTTGTCAGGTCTCGGCGCGCTGACATTTAAGTACTGAGATCTAGCAAGTTGATCGCTTTCGCCGGTTTCATATATCGCCAAGTAGTAAACCGAGTCCTCTTCATTGTTTATTTTCTTGGCAATATCGTATTGAGCTTGCCAAGCAGTTCCAGTTCCTACACGACCGTATTAGTACCATTTTGAACGACAGACCTTTCATGTCCTACCTTCTAATTGAGCACCAGCCTCTGAGTCGTCCAAAACTTGCCAGATCCACAGTTCGATATTCTTTATATCTGTTTTATATAGAATCGGAACCTTTGCTCCAGCGGAGTAGGGTATGTTGTTTGTCATGTCTCTATCGGCATCTTGTTTTGGGTCCCACTCTGGGGGACGGATGAACTTGGAGTCGCATGACACCAGATTGGCGAGTAGAGAAAGGCCTAGGCCAAGTATTGCAATGAGTCTCATTGCATTTAATAAAAGTAACTTCGTAAACTAGTCAAGGAGCTGGGAACGTGCTAGGGATGAATCCCATCACCGTTGGAGGCTGGCGGGCGCTCCAAGATCGACTTTGGTTACAGTGGCTAATGGAGATATTCCTCTCATGCACCTGCTAAAGAAAAGAAAAGTTTCCGTGTGCGCACGCAGCAGATGCCTTCCATATATGGCTCCATCAATCCGAAAGTCCGAGCCAACACGGGCATGGATCTTTAAATGAATGAGTACTGTCATCCCCGTTCCCATGCAGTAGTAGCCCAGAAGAAGCTTAGTTGCGGCCCACGTTGCATAATCTACTGGGTTAGGAGGGTGATGATCTCACTTTGCCCCAATCGCGGCTGAGAAAAGAAAAGTCAACTTTCGAAGCATTCAGAGCGCGACAAGAATCCATTCGCCACCTACAAAGTTCCATGTCCACCTCTTTATTACTCGCAGTTCAATTTAACGTCCTAGAAATCAATAAATAAAATGCCTGATCCAAGCTTATCTCCCAACCTCCCGCCCGGCAGTATTTTTCCTGATTTGCCTAGTTGCATATCTAAGTGGGCCACACGACGACCAACAACACAACAACCAACAGACTGTAGCACTGAGCACGGTCACAAGGCAAGGGAGTGAAAATTTAGGCCGTAGTACTTTTCCGAGCTGAAAACCGAAAGCGAAGCGTGCATGTCTACGCCGGGAAAGGGGGACTCGCATGGTTCCACAGTTCACTGTTGAGGTATGCAAAAACACTGAGGGCTCAAAGTGACAATGGAAATACTTTTTCAAGTGCAGTTCCCGGGGATAGTGCAGGTTGAAATCAGTAGATTTGCGAAGAAAGCTTTCAAAAGACGGAGGCGAATACCAAAGTCGAGAGCCGAAAACTGTCGGCAGCCCTTGTATGAATAGCCTGTAGAGCCTACGAAAGCAGACAGGAGAAGTAACGTAAAAAAACCAAGTATCAACTTCTTTTTCAACATCTCAGTGGCGGCCTAATCTGTATCTCAAGGCCTTTTCATCATCCTTAGATATGTTAGAGAGGGAGTGAAGTCAAGACGGGGGGGTTGGGTACCAGATTACGAGGGAGGAAAAACCAGACACCCATAGTCATGCCAACCAATGTTAGTGCAGCCAAAACAAACCATCTCCAGTCAGGATTATCCTCCAGAATGTCGACATTCATTCCAAAAAGACCCTAACAAAGATACGTTGTTGTTAGCAAAACGGTTCACCTCAATAATAACTCGGTCAAGTTGAAGGAAGATACTAACTGAAGCACACATAACTGGAAGAAACATAAACTGGAATAGTTAGCAGAATGGAAATCGTGCAGGAAGTGCCTCATACAGTCATCCAAGAAAGGCGCCTCATGCTTTTTGCAATATCAGTAGATCGGCGTGCTTCATCTATGGATACTCGTACGTATACCTAGAGGCAGTCAGCCAGATTGATCCTCACTCATTCGTGGACCAATTCAGAATACAAAGCTCAACAGATCTCTCAAACGTTGTTCAGATCGGTCAATCACACTGTTGCCTCGTGCCTCAAGCTGTAGGATAACATTGATAGCTTGTTCGTGGCTCTTGTCCTTAACTGTATGCTTGTAATACTCAAATAAAAGGTTCCGAGTACTTTCAACATGGTTTTGAAGGATATCTCTGATTTGACTCAGGTTATAAAGCCCCGTGAGCAGTTTTTGAATTCGTTCGGAATCGGTCAACTGTTTCTTAGGCTTCTTTGGCTCCTTTGTTTGAGCTTCACTTCTAGTCAATGGATCTAAACCTGAAAAGTCATGCGGTTTATCATCGTGGATGATATCTTGCTATGTAACAGAAATAATCTAAAGTCAGTTTGTACAAGTAGAGACAGGTGATATTCTTGTCGCTCCAAGTGTACTTACAAAAAGACGTGGATAGTTTTCAACTGCCTTAAGAAGCTGGCTCCATCTCTCCTCCAATGTATCTAAGAACTGTAAGATAAAATCAATGACGTCGCCTTGTAGGATGCTTTTTGGAAGTGTACTGAAGAAGCTCCCAGTTCCTGCCCCTGAATCACTCGTGGAGCGTAGGCATTGGATCGCTACACATGAGATAACTTTCCCGGTATCAGAGTGTTTTGATGATGCAGAGCACAGCGTTTTGAATGAAGCTGGGAATGAGGTCGCCATTCTGACAACGATATTTTCAGAGCCACCATACGGTGAATCATCAAGCTTTACTTTGATATGAAGCATGTCATCGTCTGGGGCCTGCTTGAAGTCGAAGAATCCATCCCTTGACCAGGGCGGGGGAGATCCCTTGCTAAGGCTATTAAGATACGAGTTAGCATAACTCTTATGAAATAAAACGAATCATGATCTCTAGCTCACAATAAACGCGTCCCTGGTCCAATTGGCCAGGAATGCTGCCCAAAATCCTCTAGAAACTGATTCCTTGACATGAACT
Source organism: Fusarium algeriense (assembly GCA_002982035.1). Taxonomy (NCBI): domain Eukaryota; kingdom Fungi; phylum Ascomycota; class Sordariomycetes; order Hypocreales; family Nectriaceae; genus Fusarium; species Fusarium algeriense. The sequence continues at coordinate 18,584 of PVPY01000298.1, read as the reverse complement.
GCAATGACTGATTTTTGCCTTTCCGAGATAAGCACACAATATCTTGCGAGTCCACATCCCTCCCCTTGAACCATTCATGTTGCTCAATTTCATTTGTTAGTGCTGAGCTTCCAACAAGCAAACCCAACATATGCGGGCTATATTCGACAGCCAGCTGAAGTGGTGTGACGCCTTGTTTATCTTTCTGGTTCACGGAACTCTCGCAATACTGGATAAGGAGTTTCGCAGACTCTAAATTTCCAGCTCTGACAGCACGATGCAATGGGGTGCGTCCACGAGCGTCCAATCTAGAGGCGTCGTATCCAGCTTCAAGAAGTAGCTTTACTTTTTCAAGATCATCTCTTTTCGTGGCCATAGTGTGTAAGGTTTCCGTGTCTTTATCGAGGAACTGCTTGATCATCCTCGCATTGTTTGGCCACGTGGCCCAGAAAAGCGGACTTTGTTTCTGGTGATCTTCAATGTTGACATCGATACCGTCGATCGACAGTAAGTATTCAACCACCCCGATATCTCCTTGCTCTGCACTCCATGATAAAGGCGTTCGCCCATCCTTATCAGAATCATTAATGTCGCTACCTTGATGTTCTATCAGGTATTTCACAGTGGCCAGACTTGTTGTAGTAACTGACCATGAAAGCGGAGTTCTCTTGTCGTTGTCTTTGTAGTGAGGGTCGGCGCCTCCAGTATTGATCAAGAACTTAACGATCTCTTCTATTTTAGACTTAGGACTATGCCCAAAGTCCCATGACATGTTTTGAAGAAACCCAAACGCTGACATTCTTTGAATAGCCCAAAATAACGGAGTCTGCCCATTACGATCAGGCTTGTTCACGTTGCCACCACATTCTTCTAATAGAGACTCTATCATAGGGAGGCTGCCTTTCTCTGAAGCCCATGAAAGCGGTGTTCGTCCGTCCCTATCAGGAGTATCTACTCCGGAATCGTCCCTCTTCAGAAGAAGTTCCATGTTTTCAATCCTATCGCCAAGGATGCTCCAGATTAGTGGTGTTCGGCCGTCCTTATCTTGAGAGCAGACCTCAACTTTAGGGCTTTCCAACAGAGCTTTCACCACCTGCGTACTAGATTTCTCCACAGCTAGTGACAGTGGGGACCTGAAATCCCCATCCAGGATGTTCGGATTGAATTTTCCAGAGTACAACAGGTCTTTCATGAGGTGTTCCGGACGTAAGAAAGAGTTAAGATTTATCGCCAAAAGGAATGGGCTTTGCCCGACAGATTCGATCTGTTCCACGTCCAATTCTTCTTTGTTTAGTAAGAGAGGAATTAATAGTTCGAGTGAACTGAGATAATGGAACGTGCCCCTAAGCCGCCAGTCGATGTTGCGAATTGCCCAAGTGATCGGATAATCCCCATCGCCATCTGGTTTATTCACATCTGCTCTTTGAATTATAGCGGCTGCTATCATGTGACGGTCTCCAGAATCGCGGTTTTGAAGACAGTGCCATAGAGGCCTTATCTCATCTTCGCCTGGGGCATTTACGTCGATCCCTTCGATTTCGAGGAGACGTTCAACTATATCCTTGTTGCCAGCTTTCACAGCCTCCGTCAGCGCTGTTCTTCCCTTAGCATCGCGCTGATTGATATCAATATTGAAATTATGGACTAGAGGATTCAGAGCAGCCTCATCCACTTTTTCGATGGCCAACATCAATAGCTGATGAGGGTCGGGTTGTTCGGAGTCGACATGGAGATGGCGAGCAATTTCTTGGAGCGTGCTTGTTTCTGAGATAACTTTTTCTTCCAGATCCTGGTTGTATGGGGTCGTCCAGCCCCAGTTTGTCGGTAAGTTGATATCCATCTCCCCCATCATGCCAGTAAGCTAGCACAAGTCCTTAAATTCCTGGTTCAGAGGTGCATAACGGCCGGATTTTTATCAGTAGGATAGAGGCCTACGGATATCGCGACAGGGTATAACAAAAGAAAATCAATGCGTTTTCGGTTGACAAGAATTGATTTGGTTCACACAGATATGCTTATTTAGTAGATCTAATACTATATTAATAAAAGCTGTGGCTGAGCGTTATGTATTGCTGCCTAAAAGCAAAGTGCATCATGACGTGGCAATGTTACTGATAAGTAGCCAATACGTATTACCACTCATAAGCAATTTTTGCTGCCGACATTTCATTATTTTTGGCATGACCTCCAATTAAAACAATATGCCTAAGCCTCGCACCGATTGACCGCCCATATCGTACACTCCGACCCAAGTCAGAAGGACGCAGTCGACTACGACAATGCGCCATTTGCTCTGAACCTAAATCAGCGCTTCATGCGTCACTGGAGCTTATGCTGTAGCAATTGTTCAGAAATTGTGATATAATGTCTAAATTGTGAGCTAGATGTGTTATTTGTAGTTGAGATCTGTGGCTGAAAGCATATATATGCCCATACGAATCCAGCGTCACCCGAGCATATGTCTTTTGTGACCTGTTCCAGTAACATCTGAAATTCTCCCTTTCTTGACGATCTCACGATCAGAGAAGGCCTATCTACAAGCCAAGGCTCCCGCAGCCATTTTAAAAATGAGAATTAGCAAAGCTTAACATGTGCGTCTTCAACTTAGCACGGTCACAAGGTAAGGGAGTAAAACACTAAGCTGTAGTACCCTTCCAAGTCTGGAAGCTCGTAAACAAGAACTGAAAGACAAAATTGAAACTTGATACTTACGCCCGGAAAGGGGGAGCTTGGAATATTCGAGAGCGTATTATTGAAGGCATACACGGCACTGAGAACCGGAACTTATTTGCAGCTGATACCTGAGGATGAAGCTTATCTTCAAACTTTTATCTACCTGGTAGGTATTGTAGGAGCTGAAAGCATGAGGTTTATCATTTTGACGAATCAAAGAAAGTATTTGCTTAGTTATTGAAGGGAAAAGACTAGCGTCGAAGCACAGATGTAAACTGCCGGATGGTCTGAACTGCTATTAGAGAAGGAGGCATTTACCTGCCAAAATCCTAGTCACCAAGAGTCCTGCTTCTGAAGCATATCGAGATTATCAGCAGTTGCCGGGCTGAAAAGGAATGGCAGACCCTTCCCTTATGGCTCATAGTGGTATGTCTTGCCTCCATCACACAAGTATGTCTTCACCACTTCAATCCGCAGGCCCTCCAAGTCTCAACATCGTTCAACATGGGAGCCGGCTCTTCCTACTTCTTATTCTCATTAGAAAGACATAGCTTGCAACTTGAGATTCTTGACCAACCTAGCACTTATTATTTCCCGGCCCCATTGCATGTTGCGCAAATAGCACCCCCACTCTTCCCCGAGCCTTTACACATTTCGCAATTATTTGCCATTTGGTATCAGTTAATCGTTGATGGCGTAGCTCTTAACTCGACGACTTTCAGGTGATGCTAAGTTTATGATGTTGTATTAGATGATTGAGGGATTAAAATCAGTTATATTGAGATTCGGTGTCTATTTGAGGCCCGCCAGAGGATGCAACACATGACCATAATAAGCGGGGTAGATGAGCGTCCATTTATGGAAACCCCTCACGGTCAATTGGCTTCAATTGACTTGTATGAGGCATTTTTGGTCAATCTGCGTTGCTGACGTGATGATATCTTATTTGCACGGGTACCCGAGCGGGTATGAGCTCCCCCCTTGACGCAAGCTTTGTCATCGTCATCCTATCAATCAATTCTATCACAAGGAGAAGAGAATTAAACATTTCGGCAAGTGTCGCACCAACGAAGGACGATATAGGGACGTTCTTATGCGGTCTTCGTCAGAGATAGTATCTTTACAGCTGGTTTACTAATATTAGTATGGCTTAACTTTGGCGGGCATTGAGGACTGGCTACAACTTGCCTTTTATAGCGAGAAAGGCAAAGTAGGAGGGAAGCAGTAGCTAAGGGTTTATTGATTATCTTGCACCTCTATTTATCGCTTTCTGCCTGACATGATAGCTTTTATGTATACTACGCTGGACCCATCAGCGGTCTGCACAAGCTACAGAAGGTGCATTCAAGAGAACAGGATATCAGATCACTAGCATTTCCGTTAGTACCGGAAGGACTCACTAATTGAGTACAGAAGTCCTCAGAGATTTCTTAAACCTTTATAAAGATTAACCCTACTATTGTATCCCCAAATCTCTACCTATCGTTTTTAAATTTGAGAATCAGAAAAGCTCAACATGTGCGTCTTCAACTTATTCCCAAAACTTGCAAGCTTATCGTTAAACTCCGAGGTAGAACCATCAAGTAAATCTGTGCCTACATGTCTGTCAACAAAGTCGGCAAAGTGTAAGCGAGCCTTTCGTTCTAGCTCTCGATCTTGCTTTTGTGCTCGCGATTTGTTCATGAAAGGGAGGGTGGAGAAATAATCCAGGTCTTTTGTTTCAGTCGCATTATATGTAGTGGGTTCGCCCGAGAATTGGCACGCTTTATCTGCAACGTACTTGTTAAATGGAACTAGAACCTCTCGGAATCCATATTGACAGCCAGTTGTATCGATGATCCATGACTCCATCGTGGATAGTAGTCCCACCTTAATCACTGTGTGCGGACAATGCTTTGAGTCAGGGCCGGGAATGAGTTGTGGTGGTAGTAGTGGCTTTTCGATGCGAATGTCCAATACCTCAATAGTCGACGCAACTCCTATTGAATGTGAGAAAGATTTCACACTACCTGATATACCTATTCGAGGACTCTTACCTGTAAGAAGTTTTCGCGTTAGACGACCCAATAGCGCCATGGCCGTGGTGCACTGATTAATCGCGAGTGCTGCATTCTTATGCTGCACGTTGGTGGTCAGATGGTTCGGAAAGAGTCCCCGCTTGGCTCGAGCGGTAATAGATCTTTGATTTTGGTAAAGATAGAGGACTCCGTCTTTGGTTTCGATCTTTGTGAGGTCAATATCGTACAAAACCTCGCGATACGTCAACAGAGCTGCTTGAAGTATGTTGGCTGCTCGCAGGAGTTCTCTTCGTCGCTTCATGACGCGACAATGAGGTTTATGGTCAGACCAGTGCTTTGCTTGGCAGTCCCGACCACAATAATAAACGACTGTCAGGGAATCGCCGTGGTAATCCGGCGCTCCTATGCATCCGGCGCACCGCATGGTCGCCTTCATCCCACAGTTGGCGCATTCTGCTGGGTCAACTTCCATTTTAAAGGGCTATAACGTGGCCTAGAAAAGATTCAATATTGAAGCCGAGTAACTTTCCGGCAGGGGACTGTCGAGATATTCTAAGAATGGAGGTAGTGAATTTGTGAATCTCGTTTGCCTGTGTATGCGGGGTTCAGGATGGTGGGCCTCCCGCAAGTGTGCGTTTTAGAACACCTCGAACATGCTGCTGCGATCAAAGCCCAACTGAGCATTTCTACAGGGTTAACTACACGCTTGACGGCAGCAATATGTAATTCGGCTGGCAAAATGTATGATTGTTTTTTTTTTTTTTCTCGTGCGGCTGAAGTGCTGAGGGGCTTTTATGGCTGCAGCCGATCAAGTAAGCCCGTGTGAGGGTTTTGACGGGGTTGATGGATGGCTGAGCGCCCAAGTCTAGAATCAGGCTCTGCAGGCCGACCCAAGTTCAGCGTCTGCCCGATTACCTTCATATCTTAATCTTCAACTCATGTCGAAGCCAAGAATACAACTGCTATAGAGTCCTCCGCTAGCTGTGTGATTTGATCAAAGATAGAGATAAGAAAGGCCCCCATTGCCTTTAACCACTGTTTCAAGAGTCGACGAACAGAAGACAGGATGGTCGCTATTATTACCTCGCCGACAAGAGAGCGGGCCCCCCGGTGCCTTTTCAAGCGTGTGTGGAGGTTTTCATCCAGAAAATGCAAGCCACCGCAGCTAAAAGGTGATATCAATGGCCTCTCAGGTTACTGTGTATGGAGCAATGATCTGACCGGCGTTCAAGTTTGGCGAGCTGAACATCGGTTGTTGACGTGGTAAGATGTTATTGGACAGAAATTATGATAAGCTGAGTTATAGCGGACGCCCGATCCAAAGGTCATCATCCAAGCTGTATATAGATGGGACTTTATTCTCGAGACTCGCTTTACTACTTATGCCATTCAATTTTACACTAGGAACAAACCACACTTTTCTTATATTCCCAGCTTATACTATATTTCGGACGTATTGCTACAATGTCGGAGTCTGCAATTGAGAACGCCGAACACAATGCAACGCCTCTTTTAGACACTAAATTAGCTTCAGCACCAGCTCCTCGTCCTGCTCCTCACAAAAAGACTTTCTTTGAAAGAGTTCGACAAACATTTCCAGAAGACCTGGCTTGGATTGGCAGTTTTTACTTGCCTGTTTTATTTGCAATTTTCTCAATTGCCGCGCTTAAAGTTGCTGCAGTAGCAAATGATCAATCACAAGTTGCCAATCAGCTGGCTTTGTTATCACTTTGTGCTGGAAATCTTGTAAGTCGACTTAGTTTATCAATTTCTACACTACTAATCGTACAACTTAGTCAAGCAATGTATGCCTTGTTCTGCTTCAAGACACTGACGCATACCTATGGGACATTGCAGAGTCATTATATAACGTATCACGGGCTATGCAACCACTTCCAGAGGATGCAACGACTGTTTCACATGCTGTTCAAAAATTGAGCAGCAAGTCTGGGGTAGCTCGTACAAACATGGTCATTATATGGTATATTGTAGCACTAGGGTTTGTTAGTCTTTTGGTATTCAGTATGTCCCTTATAACACGTTGGCGACATCAGCATGGAAGAAGATCTCATACCACTAGCTGATATAAGGATATTAGAGTGCAAAGGAAATGGATACAAGTTAAAGGTTGGTATATGAAATCATATTTATTATCTTATCCTTCTCTCAGAATACAAAATCTTTCTTATGGGATTACAACAGATGCGCTTGCTGTTATGTCAATTTGCTTATTTCCTGCTTATTTCCTGCTTCCTGTCCGGAGCTAGCTCAGTGTTGTGGCCCCCTGGCATGTTGTCACTTAATCAAGAGATATGCAAAAGCCCGGGTATGAATTTGAGTTTTCCAAGCATTGACAATTTATGATCCATTAGAATAACCCCTAGTCATGGAACCCTGGTCTCTATGTCAAATTATAACAATATTTTAACTTTCTTCCTTCCTTTCCACATCGCATTTTTTCGTTTTATGCGGCCCGTAGCGATTTATGCTTTCATATATAGCTATACAGGCATTAGTGGTAAGTTGAGAATTTACTGCCCTGTTACAACACATGAGGTGAGAAGTGTTGATAAAGTCGGAGAACTAACAGAATGTATGTTCTAATCAGCAACAGGGAGAAGGTATAAAAATCTTCGGTTTGGCTGACTGTGTGGCTATCTCTGGGCACCAACGTTCGAGTTGATCTACGTTTGTAACTAAAGTCCAAAGAAAGAGCTGAGAAAGTAGCTGAATATCTTGCCTAAGGCAACCTTAGGAGGTCAAAAGACTTCAGACCTTAAATTAGGGGACAGAAATAAACTTATAAAAAAGCACCCTGAGGTATCATATACTTTGACTAACTATTTTTATCACTTATAATGTCCTAAGTTTTCTAACCCCTCCAGGGCAACCACTTCTCAATCCCCTATCTAGGTAACCATCTCATCTCCTCTCCTCTATCCCTCAACCAACTTAGTTACAAGAGTTAGCAAAATGAAGCTTGCGGCAAGGAAATCCATCATAGTTCCTGTTGCAGTTCTTCAAATTCGACATCAACGTGTTCACATCACAAATCGGCATGGTACTAAATCCAGGCGTACGCACACCGGCCTCAAAGATCAAGTTCCCCACATTACCATCTCCATCAACAGCATCAGAAGTCTCAGGAATCTGATACCCGTTCTGATTTCCGTTAAGCTTATATCCATTCCAGGAACTAATGACAATGTCATCGAGAGTAACGCCGCCCCAGTTGCCGTTACTCAGGTTATCGTAGGTTCCACCAGGAAGGCTGTTGAGCTTCCAATTCACAAGATTTCCACGGTTGTTGGTATATTGTGGAGTAACCACGTAGAAGATCTTGTTGTCGTAGCAAACGTGAGTCTGAGCCGCGGTCGAGTCGTCGATATGGCCTGCGAGATCTCCTTCTCCCTTGGAGCTGCAAGGATTGTCTGAAACAAGGATAAAAGGGCTGTAGTCTCCTGGAGCCACTTTCCACGCTGCAGGGATCATCTTGGTGTATACAATCTTCTGGGCTTCATTCTTCAACGTCGCAAGGTCGGTTCCAGTTGGTACAGCGCCTTGCATTCCATCCTGGATGAGGCCGTACAGATCAGATAGCGTTCCGACCGCACCTGAGAAGATCTTGTTGACGTAGCTAGCTTCAGCTTCCATCCACTTGCCGACAAACTTTCCCATCGCTTCAGTCAGGTCATTCTGAAGATCTGATGCGGTGGGAAGATGGTCGCGAGCCATTGTGATAGAAAGCGTGATTGCGCTATTAAACGCATCCTTTGCGACACCACGCCAGTCATCGTTCTCAAAGATCTTGGCAGTCTTGATAACAGTGTTCCAACTGTACGCTGATCCAAGACCAATAGCAAAAGCGAAAGAACTGAGAATTTCTCGCATCACGGCTGCAGAGTCCACAAGCTGGGGAGCAAAAGTCTCTGTGAACTTGCCCATGGAGCTCTGCATCTGATTCATAGCGGAGTCAAGGCCGTTGTAGCGATTCTGGTGGATTTGATGAATTGAAACGAAAGAGTTGAGGATCAAATAGCCAGCTGGGAAAGACGTATCGTGGCATTGAATCATGGTGTTGCAAGTACCGTCTCCGACATCTTGACAGTTCATGTGCTCCGGGCCATGAAAGAAATTGCTCACTGCCATGGTGAAAGGAAGAGTGTTCTGACCTTCACCAGGGGCATCGTGGTTCCAGGAGTGTGCGACGGCGGACCAGGCGCTCTTGGCGTCGACGGCGTTCCAGCGAAGGTCAGGTCTGTAGGATGCATCGGTGATTTCCTTTGTTGAACATGTTGCCTGGGACCAGATGACTTGGCGGTCTTTGAGCAGAGAGAACCCAGGTGCAGAGTCATCGTGGCCAGTGGAAGGAACCGGAGAAGTGATGACAGAAGGAAGAAGCAGGGAAATAGAAAGGAAGTGTTTAGGGGAAAACATGATGTCTCTTTTAGTAGATGTGAGTGAATGAATTTGCACTATCGTTCTTTCTCTAAGTCTTGCTTTCATCCTTCTGTACCAGTAGAGTGGAAGGGTATTTATGCCAAACCGTTCTCGCTCGGTCTTCAAATTGGTCAGCCTCTACAAATTTCTTGATCATAGTCCATTCTCTCATGGTAAGCGGTGACTCTCAAGAGCTTCTTTACATCAACATGGAGCGGCCGCAGCTGAAGGGATCTCGAATGTAGCTACACGACGCCTGCTTGATGAACAGACTGGCAAGGATGCACAGCTGAGCTTGATTTAGTATCAACTTTCATTTAGTGCCAATCTACCAAGCATTGAATGGTGCGAGGACCATGCGGCTGAGTTTCACCATAATCCTGAAGGATCATTTAGTTCAAGTCCTTAAAATAGAACGTATGTTTCGGGCTGCTAGGTTTTCTGACAGACCAAATATGTGGTAAGATGATCCCACGTGGGCTTTGGGGGCTGAAAGTTTCCCCACTATCTCGGTCACCGATTATGCTCTAACCTCGGCCACCTAGAAATCGGCCACTACAACACAAAATCGGTTGATGCCTGAGGCCTACTTGGCTTTTCCCTATATTAACATCCCAGAGGGCCGGTTTCTTTGTGACCAACGTGAGGATGCATATCATAGATAATGGCAGCAATGAGGATATTACTCGTACGGACGTGAGTAACCTATAGTTACAGTGGAGGTAAAAGACTATTAGTCACCTGGCTTAAATACCATTGAAGTTCGAGTTAGATTTTATCCCTCCTGCGGCCGTAATCAGCTTTGTTATACAGAAATAAATCATCACATAAACCCACGCAAAGTGCAGCTTTTCATATAGTTCCGCACCGCACTCCTCCATATCCCGAGTGGAGGAATGCTCCCATCTTTCCGAACTGCCGGCACGTACTTTTTCTGGGCCAATGATCTTACATCTTGTTCCTCGGAACTGATTGCGCGGGGTACATCTGGGGTAACATTGACATCAACTCCGATGCATCCGTGGTAGCATTGATACTACCCAGTATGATCGGGCGTGCCTATGACCTAAGACAGATGTAAAAGTTGATGAGTCTGTATGATGTTCAAGGAAATCCAAAGCCCAACTATAACCTCCTGTTTCCATCGTCCATTCCACTACCAATGTCAGCTCACATTAAAAAATTCGTCATGACTCTGCCCATATTGATTCAAGGTTCAGCCTTCGCTGGCTTCTTGATACTGCTATACGTCTTCTACTACCGTTATCTCCACCCACTATCAAAGTATCCGGGCCCTCCCCTCGCTTCCCTCACCAACCTGTGGAAAACATATCATATCTGGACCTTACACCTGCCTCATACACTTGTTCGCCTCCACGAGCAATACGGTGACGTTGTACGCGTCGGCCCTAACGATCTATCATTTCGTACACCATATGCCGTGAATACTATCTACAAAGCGGGTCGACAGCTGCAGAAAACGGCTTTTTACGATGGCTTTACCGCTTTCAACCCCAATATATTTGGAACGCAAGATGAAGATGTACTTCCTTTCTTTACCCTCGGGTAGGCTTTTTGTTAAATCTAGATTTAGTTTCATTCCATCAGACGCCGTCAAATGGCACATGCTTTCTCCCTGCAGTCCATTAAGGAGATGGAGCATTCTCTCAACAAGCATATTTTGAAGCTTCGAAAGAACCTCGACCATTTCTCTGATACCGAGCAAGACTTTGATCTTAAGGAGATAATTGCTTTTTACGTCTTGGATGTGCTGGGCGAGCTCGCCTTTAGCAGAAGCTTCGACTCTCAGGATGAGCGAGATCCATCCCGCTTACCACCTATCAAAGACCACGTCTACCTTGCTTGCTTGATAGCCATGACACCCGATGCTCTCCCGTGGATCAAAAAGGTTCTGCCCTACATCCCACTGCCCTGGCTGCAACGTCTTCTCCACGCTCGTGCACAGTTGCGGAATCTAGCTGCGGCGTGCGTCCGACGAAGAATCGATGATAAATCCACTGACAGCAAGGATCTTCTTTCGTGCCTGTTGAATGCTACAGACCCAGAGACTGGGGCGGGACTTACTGAGTTGGATATAAACACCGAGGCCTTCGGGATGATGTAAGTCTCGTTGCTGATACACAACTTTGTTCTCACAAACTGCAGTGTGGCCGGATCTCATACAACGTCAGGAACACTGACACTTTTGTTTGCCCATTTGCTCCAGAACCCCGAGATTCTAAATGAAGTCACCCAAGAGTTGGATTCGAGACTGTCACATCAGAAAGGCCTAGTCATTCCTTATCAGAACCTTGAGAACGATCTGCCATACACAATGGCATGCATATCTGAAAACTTCCGAATCAACCCTGTGTTCACCATGCCCTTACCAAGGAAGATCACGACTCCCGGTGGGTTCACAGTTCAGGAATGTCAAATACCTCAGAATGTAAGATCAAACACCCTATGGGAAGTCATGAGGCTAATGACAGAAAGACCACTGTATTTGCTCTAAACCACGTCGTTCACCATAACCCATCAATTTGGGGCGACGACCACAATGAATTCAAGCCAGATCGCTTCCTTGGACCGAATAGAAAGGAACTTCAAGGGTACTTATCGCCTTTTAGTACGGGACATCGTTCGTGCATCGGTAGAAACATGGCTATGATGAATGTATTGAAGGTGCTCGCTACAGTGCTGAGGAACTACAAACTAGAAATGGTGCATCCGGAAGAACCTATCCAGACTGTGAGCGTGGGCGTTTCTGAGAAGAAGGGAGGACTAGTATGCAGAGTATCAAGGAGAGAGAATATGCAGGTATTCCTTCACTGCTCTCTTTGTTGATGGTCAGACAAGCACGTCAGTCACACCGCTTTATTCACCCATTGCGTGTTTTTATATTAATCATTAAAAGATAGCAAAGACGTGCATTTGGTATCTCTTCAGCAAACATCTTTAGTGGCGGGCTGTCGCTTGAGGCCATTTTCACATGCAGGAAGTCTGCCTGCAAGCTCAAAGAAAATACATTATCCTCACCTGACTCTGCAAGTATGAATTCTCTTACCTTCTGAAATCCTTCCTTGTTATCTCGTCAAGAATCACAGTCTGGTAACGTCTTCTCGGCTACGGATTCAACTACTTTGTATTCCGGCAGTCTTCTTTCATATCAAAATCTTCCATCTCTATAATCAGGTAAGTCAATATCTCAGAAATACACTCCATCCAAATCTCACTGTACAGACAGCTCACCCAACACGCACCTCAGACATCATGCCAGACCGTCCCCATCGGGCCAGCGTCGAGGCCGTGCAAGCAGTGATTCTCGAACAAGTTGATAAAATGCGACTTCTCATCGTCACGACCCGTAGCAACACGGAAAAACTTCTAGCTCAAGCCGCAGAGTATATACAAGTGATTGAAAACATCGATGCCGCTATTCTGGCGAACCGGCAGACCCACCGACAGGTTTCTCTTCTGTCACGAATTCCAGAGCATCTGCCGGCCGGGGCTGCAAGAATCATTGTAGCCACTATCCTCGACAATGGACGACTTGGGGAAGATGAGTTGCTTCGATAAGTTCATCAGTCTTTCAACTTGTGGAGGACAGTACATTACGTTCTCTGTGAAGAACTAGGAGATGTTTGCGTGCTACTTGCTGAGTATCGCGATGCGATGCCGCGTTAAGAGAAAATGTTTGCAGAGCTACCGTGGTATGGTAGAGATCTTCTTTTGTTGGAGCGCTTGGACACTGTTTTGGAAGAATGAGATGGGTTACTGATCTGTAAGTTGCTCGGTTTCGCCTTGAGGAGAACTAGACAAAAGGCTTAGGGTTAGGTGTTATGGGATGAGTTGTGATTTTAGGCAGTGGTGATGATAAATCCTGTACTTTTGGCTCCTAATCTAAGGTCTACTATCTTCCGGCACCCCATGCCAGGGTCTTGTGACTGATTACCCAGCGTCCTCGTTCTCAAGTCCCAAGCCAAATCCCTTTGGCTCCGTATCCCATCCTTGACTTCATCCAAATGGCCCCTCCTCTAGATCTTTATCGTCATCATCACCGCCATCTTCCCAGTCAAACACCTTTGACCGGTTACGCCTCGATGGAATTGTTGCTGCGCAAGGGCCGAGTCGAGACTCACACTTGGAAGCGTACAGAAATCTTGGACGGCAATTTCTGCGGCGAGATCGTCCTGATTCGAACGTCACTCTGATTTGGCAACTTTCGATATCGGAATGGCAGTCTATTGATGAATATGTCGTGCGTAACTTGTGACGATGGAGCTGACGGGACTGGAAGGTGTCAAGCCTGGATCTATTGAGTTTGGCGCAACCGCTGTGTGTACCGCCATGCTTTCAATGGCCTTCCGCCGAAATAACGCATCCCAAACCGTCGTTCCTGGAATCATTGAGAAGCCTAGAGTCTCAATCATCCTGGCATGGTCTTGGTTGATTCGATGCCTTAACGGGTATCGTCACCTTGAGTTGATGTCGTACAACAGCTGCGTGGCCTGATCGGAGGAAGATCACGACATCAAAAGCACTGGAACGATGGTTCGCATCGCCCTCTGCTATCAAGCAAGTTGTGACAAGAGGAAGCCTCTTGCAAAACGGGGTAATTGAGCCTCACAGTGGAGACGTTTAACAAATCGGCCGCTACGCAAGTTGAACGACGCCATGCTCGGTGATGATAATGGTGGTATTGAGGTTCAGGCATGAGGGGAAGGTAGTTCAAGGAAAGGTGACGGATAGGCAACGGGATTAAACGGAGTCAAGGATAGATCAAGGTGGATAGAGAAGAGCCATACAAGCAAGGAAGGAGGAAGAGCATGTGCTTGATGAGATAGATTGATATACTACATTAGATATACAGGAAGTCAATAAGGTACTGCATGGATGGCTTAGCTTACGACCTAACCCTTCAATCAGGCTCTCCTAACTTCAGTGTGTGTCAGATAACCTTTATATCTTCAGCAGCAACTCATGTCTATCAAATCTAGCTAGTTTTCCCTTCCTAATTAACAGTTTGAAAACCAACAAGCTCGACATCACTTCCATTACTCCTCTTATCATTCCACCCTGCACTAAGCTCATGAGAATTCGATTCAATCCACGGGCTAGTAGTAGCTGGCGCCTCATCTATCTCTTCGAAGCCGCTTTGAACGGTTCTCCGTACTGCTACACCAGAATGGGAAGGTCGCCCTGACCCCTGATAGTCGTAGTCAACTACCTTTCTGCGAAGATATGGTCTGAGAGCGGGAAGGCAGGATATAATAAGACCGATATAGACATCAAGGGAACTCCAAAGTTCTAGTCACCAATTAGAATACGTCTAGGAGTTGAGTTAAGAGTATGACTTACCAACTGTTGTAAAAGACCGGAAGTCTCCAACATTGCCGAGCTGAATGGTCAAGAACCGTGTGAGAGAAAATGCTATATCGACTGCTCCTAAAAGAAAGATGCAGCAGACGCCAAGTTTGACTTGTCTACGCATGTTGAGATTATGGATAATAAAAAACGGCAGGATAAAGACTAAAATCATATTAGTATAAATAAAACTTAAGGATAACAGCAGACTTTCGAGCAATGCTTCCTGCAAAGTGTAATGACCAAGCAACCTGAAATATAATTGCTGAAATAACACCCTCACAAACTTCTTCGGGTTTCAAGACAGACCTGAAGAATATATTAACAAATATAACTAAAAATAAAATTAATACAGCATACCAGTTTCTTGGAATAGGAAAACAGAGAAATAGCTGAATGGAGATTGTAACTACATAGGCGCATATGCAGTAAACAATTAAAATCCGGACTAGCAGTCTTCTTATAGTCATAAATAGTGGAAATAGCTGCAGATAGACAACAAGAAGAGATGCTTTGCAGAGATAAAATGTTGTAAAAAAGGGTATACTACTAGCCCACATATACTGAATACCTAATAAGCTTAATACTTATACTTAATATTCATAATACTTACTTTCAGCACTCTTTCCAGCTGCTCTGGTGAAGCATCCCAATTAGATAGGTCATAGCTAATCTCGGGATGTAGGACACCCTCTTTCATGTAAAGTACATCAAAGAGGCCGGAGACAAACCCCGAGCACCATGCCAATATGCGGAGCCAGTCTGCTGTGACAAGCCTTTGCTTTTGTATTGCTAGTTGTAGGTATATTCGCGCGCCAATAATGATGGCTGCTAGCAAGACAAGGATGTAGATGACAGCCTATTCGTGTCTCTGTTAGAGCCTGGCTTTCTGAGGTAGTTCAATAAAGAGCAATACTTTATAACATTATTAGTAGACTTAACTTACCAGGACTACAGCACCTGACGGCCCAATAAGCATGTTGAGGATATGTAGGGGCTGAATAGAGTTCTCTTTTATTATATAAAGGGAAAAGAAATTTAAAAATGTTATTGATAATAAATAAGTCGGAATACACTTTTATTCTATTGAGTTAGTACTAAGTAGAGTATGGAAGGAGCTGGGAGTAACGGGTTCAAGTCGTTTATAAAAAATTAAAGAATATATCCAGTGAACATTAAGAAACAGCAAAAAAAAAGGGGGGGGGGAGGCATGACAAATTCCGTGTGGCGTCTGAGCATGGACGGTAGATCAGGCTTTAAGTAAGCACTAATGAACACTCCGGGACACCATCATTATAAAGTTTACACCCTGGCCTTCATTGCCGGAATGGGTAGTGTTATGTGGAGAGGTGGTATCAGTCACAGTATCTCTCTAGTCGAGACTCAAGAAGGCCATCTACAAAAGCAAGCCAAGAATACAGGGATAGCAGTAGCAGAGCCACTGGGAGTTATGTAAGGAAGATATAAGGCTAAGACTTGGCTGAAAGGCGCCATTCAAGCCTCCCATTGATGATCTTGATGTTTTCGGTATTACATGAATCTTGAAACAAGCCACAACTGAAAACAACACCATAATCTTATATGCAGCCAAACTTCAACTGCGTTCTGGGTTTGCCAGCTCATCGACTGCACACGTCCTAAACAGCAGCCTTTGTGCTTTTCTCGACAGTACTGGCCGCGGCCTACTGATACCCGAGGACCTAATAGAATTTAACAATATAATAAATACTCCCTTCTCTACCCTCCGATTTTGCTTTTCTCGTCCAGTAATATATCCGCGAGCGAATTTGAGATGGCAAAGCACACAATATTGCTAAAGCATGCATTCTATTGTTGCAGATATCTCGCAAAATAATATGAATAAATAAACGATATGTTTTCACTCACTGATGCTGAAATGCAGTAGATCAAGTTTGAAAGAGAAGAACTGCGCAAGCTACGCAGCGACAACGGCATGCGCTTACTCAGATAGATTGACATGCTACGCTAAATATACAGGAAGGCGATGAGATGAGAGGGCACCATCTGTTTACCCTTGTCGGCATGAAGGTGATAAGCAGGAGAGGCTGACGTACCCCTGTTATCCAATGACACATATCTCAAGGGAGCCCATCGTCATTCCATCCAATCCACGGTTCTCCATCTAATTGATCATTTCTGGGGTCGATGGAGTTGGCTTCGGTGGGTGGCAGACCGTGCTGCGTTGAGGATTGAGGGCACATCCCGCCATCACCAATGACGGCCCAAATGTTATGAGGACTTGATCTCGTGGTGGTGGTGTCTGATGTAGTGTCTTGCACGCCAGGTTGTCAGTTCGAGGCAGCCCGCCTCTAACTTGCGGCGGGACTACTTGGTATCCCTGGAACTCCGCCGGTGATATTGCTTCTTGAGTCTGATCCAGAACCCAAAGGTCATCAATCATCCGGCGGCATATCGCAAGACAAACTCGCCCTAATATGATCAAGCACTCTGTATTTAACTCTATCCACCAACCGATCTTCATCAAGTGCCCCCTTCAAAAAGTTGACATCATTCGCCAACTCCCTCATCTCATCCCTTACCTCCAAGAACTTAACATCCGTCAAGTCCCCCAACTCAGCAATCCGCTCAGCAGTCATCGCCGCCGAAGCCTCAAACTCCTCTCCCAAGTCCCCTTGACCTTCCTCATACTTCGCCAATCGCTCACGTAGCTCATGAATCTCTTGCTTGAGGTCTTTATTCTCGTCTTTAAGCGCATTCATCTCTGCGTCATGGCGTAGCTGCGTCATGTTCAGATGAGCCCAGATCATGGCGATGTCATCGTCTCGTTCTTCGCGATCATCTTTCCGCGGTCGCTTTCGATCGTAGATTGGAGCGGGAGGCGGTGGAGGTTCGGTTTGGTCGTAGGATGGTGGTAATTCTTGTGCGGGAGCTGGGAGGGTGGTGACCTTTGCGCCTGTGCCGTGATACATGCTCTTAAGGTCATCTTGGATGACGAGGAATAGACCTTCGCTGATGGCGTGGCGGACTTGACGGAGCTGGGCCTTTGATGTGGCTTCGTTCTTGATGAAGAGGGAGAATGTCGTGACGTTTGCGAGTTCACGGACCGCGTCGATGACGGTCCCTGATTGAGCGCGCAGGGGAGATAACGGTTCTTCAGCTGCGACAGAGACGAGGAGTTTGGGAAGCGAGTTCAGACGGAATTCGAGGAGGAGGGTGCTCGAATTGAACTTGTCGCGCACCACGCTGGGGACTGTAGGGTTCTCGGCAAAGTCGAAGGATGAGATGGACGATGGGAGGACGCGGATGATCAAGGTGGTGCCGGTCTTGAGTCCCTTGATCCTAATGGGAATGATCAGGTCGAACAAGGTGTCATTCTTGTCGAAGTGAGTCGTAAGGGTAATGTCTCTGATCGCAGGGTCAGGTTCGACCAAGAAACGTGTCACATCGTTCCACCGCCACGAGACAACAGCAGGCGTAGTGGTATTCACATCGAGACTCGATAACGTCGCCATTCCTACCAGTCAGCACATCAACAGTAACTACTCACCTACGTCACACCAGCCCGAATCAGCGTATCTGAAAGCAACCTGCCCCTTCTCCAGAACTAAGCTGCAAGACGGGGCAAGTTCCTTTTACAGTCCAAAGACCAACAGACTACCTCGAGAAGATCAGTTTCGCAGCCGGGCAACTGTCGCGCTCCAGAACTAAGCTGCAAGACATCAACAGTCCCCTCCCACAAGACCCCGAATGTTCCAGCAAAGGAGGCCAGGCGCGCTCGTTTGATGGGTACAAAGCGGAATTTTATAACGGTCTGTGGCGCGAGTTCACCGATTTCTCTTGGACGCGTTTCGGAGCTAGCGGTCGGATTCGGCGGGATAGTGGGTGAGGGGGCGTAAAAAGAGGGTTGAGGAGGTTCTCATGGAGGAGAAGGTGTTGGTGAGATGCCTTGAGGGGAGAATGTTGGGGTTGGGGGGATGTTGCATTGTGATGGACTCGTGGAGTGGTGCGTGAATGCGAAGGCGGTTAGGCAGAGAGGAGATGAGTGAATTGACGAGGGCGGCGGAATATTGATCCGCCAAAAGAATAATGGGGCGGTAGATGATCAGCCAATTACCCTGTCAATGG